>PVJC01001046.1:15252-102517 GCA_004026665.1 Murina feae
GTTGGCAGGGGGTCCAGTTAGGGGTGATCAAGCAGGCAGGCAGGTGAGCGGTTAGGAGCCAGCGGTTCTGGATTGTGAGAGGGATGTCCAACTGCCAGCTTAGGCCCAATCTCCAGGATATCCCCCAAGGGGTCCTGAATTAAAGAGAGACACCCCCCTCTCCCGTGCACCAAAATTCATGCACCAGGCCTCTAGTTTCAATATAAAAATGAACAATGGCACACTTTAGATTTTTTCTGGTATCATCTGAAGTCTGCATTTTATACTCCCAACACATCTTAGTTTAAACAAGACACATCTCAGATACACATAGGGCCAGAGGTTATTATATTAGACCATTGCTAGACTGTGTCCCAGTTTCATTCTGGGCCATTTCCACCTATAAACACTCATTTAAAAAACTGCCATTCACGGTATAGATTCCAATGCAGGCACTATGTGACTCTTACCAGACTAGCAAAATAGATTTGATGTCGTATGACCTAAAAGATGCAAAGCTAGAAACAGAGAAACCCATAATTATCAGCCTTGAAAACTGTACCCAACCATGATGACTGTGGTCGACTGGGACGGGGGGAACCTCTTCGTTAGGGAATTAAAACTCAAGCCTATTTTAGTTCCCTCACCCTCCATCCTCCAATCAGAAGCACTCCTAGGGAGAAAGGACAAAGGGCAGAGCAGTTTTCCAGGGCATTTAAATGCTAAGCATCACCAAGGCACATTTCCAAGCCTTACTCCATGGTTGTCACTCAGTGTGCGGTATTTGTTTTTGCAGCACGTACCCTTTCCAATTTTTAAAAAGTCATTATAGAAGCAACCATTGGAGCCTTGAGATATTGACTAAGGAAACACACAACCCTGTCACCTTATTTGCTGGGAGCCACCATATTTCCCTTGTAATCTCTCATGCTTGAGGCAGGAGGTTGAGGAGAGAGAGAATGAGAGCAATTTTTTTCCTGCTTCTCTGATCGGAACACTGGATTCTCCACAATTACTCTACCTTCACTGCACTGTGTGGTTTCACATGTAATGTGGAACATGGTTATAAATTTTTGATTATCCAGATTTAATTCCAGCAAGTGTTTCCCATATTCCTGGTCTGTCCACAGCCCATTCACAAGCTTTAGGTCACTGGAGAATCAACAAATCAGATCTCTGCTCCAAAGGTATTAAGCAGAAGACTGAACAGATCTCTCAAGAGAAGACAATGGCATATGACTACAGTTCATGAGAAATGGTACAGGTAGGAGCTACTAAAGATCAAGGGATGTAGAGAAATATTTGCATCCTCTTCACTCTTCCACAGCTAATTGCTCAATAATCAGAATATGACTATGAATAAGAAAGCTTCATTTTTTTTTCACTTGTTCAAGTAATCTTCACATGATTCCTTAACCTGACTAAAGAGTTCTTCACTAAGAAAATAAATAACCAAACCTTGCTATTATTACTGTTGTTGTGTTCAGTGGTGCAACCTCACATTTAATAACATACCTTCACTTATAGGTAGTTCATAATCTCATGCACTCGTATATACAGTATAGATTTGAACAACTATGAAGCTTAGTATTCTTAGTGTTAACTTGCTTTTTGAAAGCACTTCACTATTCAGGAAGCATTTCCACATATATTCTCTCTTCTGACACTTGAAACATTCCTGAGGCTGAAAACAATCAGGCTTGGAGAAAAGGCAGGAGTGGCAGAGAGGAGTCAATGGCGGTGGGGGGCGGGGGGGGGGGGACATCTATAATACTTTCAACAATAAAGATAAATTTAAAAAGTAAAATAATTAATAAAAATAATTATTATGTTGAATGATGGGGAAAGTAAGATGTTTTGGGGGGCTAGCAATCTGAATCTGTGCCAGTAACTTAACGTACATTCTTAATGGTCCATGGTTAAGTCACTGCCCCTTTCTCCACAATCTGGTCTAGCAAGACCTGTTGTCCTAATTACCCCCAGTTTACAAAGGGGCCATAAACGAAAGAATGTCCCAGCTTAGCTACAGGGGAGGCCATTGACACCACTCAGAGCAAGCATTTAGATGCAATCTAACTTCCCCCTTCTAACCCACTCAGGAGGGGCAATGGAAGCCCACCACAAAAGCCTGGTAGTTAGGAAACACATAGAAAACAAAGAAACCAAAGGGTATAAAGAGAAAGCTTCCTCCATATTGCCTTACTCAGGGCTTGGAGACCTGACCCCCTGAGTCACTATGCTAGTACATGTGAAACATCTGAAAATAAATGGGTTTATCCTGGACCTCCAAGCACTCCTGCATATTTTTCGGTCACCTGGTAAATTCTGTAACAGAGTGGGGCTTGAGCATCAGAAATCCCTTAGTTTCATGGCACGTTCCAAGTCCTCTGCTCTCCAATGGAAGATGGTCAGGCGCTGCTCGTTCCACATTCAGTGAGTAAAGCAAACGCACTACCCGGAGCCTGTGCTAAAATTAAGCATCTGTTGGCTACATTATCTCCAGGAAGCAGGTAGAACACATCAATATGGAATAAAGTTCATAACTAACTGTGCCCAGCTCTCTCACCTGGCGAATGTGAACACAGAGACCTGAGAGGGAAAGTGATTTCACTAAAATCTCATAAGAACGCAGTCCCCTGTCTTCTGGTCACAGGTGATTATTTTCTCACAGACCCATCAATCCACCTGTCACCTCAGTGTTCATGAGCCATTGTCTAGATACTTGAATAAAACCCCAATTCCTTTCCCAGACTAACTCAGCTCTGAATAAGCTCTGGTCCATACCTACCCCAATGCTTAGCATCTGCATCTTCTGACCCTTGTTGCTTTATTCACATCTTTGAACCATAGTAGCCTTGTTTTGGCCAATGAACATAATACTTCATTCGCAGAGCATTTTTTGCTACTGTTCTCTCTGTCTTCAATGCCTTCCCTTGGTTCATCTATAATAGATCCCTTCCCATCCTTTAAACCTCTGTTCGAAGTCACCTTCTCAGAGAGGCTCTTCATGGGGATCATATCCAAAGTTGCCCACACTCTATCCCATCGCCATGTTTACTGTTCTTTTCTGAATACTGAGCAACATCTGAAATAATTTTCTGACAGGAGTGTTCAATCGATTTTCATTTTTGTTCCTCTCCCCTCATGCTGCAATCTCCAGGAGGATTTTTTTATCCTTCTATCCCCCCGTACCTGGAACAGAGCTTCTCAAATAGAAGATGCTCAATTAATATACATTGAATTAGTTAATAAATAAGATGCACCTTTGTGTGCACGGGGATGTGTTTTGAACACAGGAACATCCTGAACTGGATATCTGTCTTAGTAACAGAAACTTATTTCTCACAGTACTAAAGCCTGAGAAGTCTGAGATCAGGGTGCCAGCATAGTCAGGCTCAGGGCAGGCCTCTCTACCTTGCTTGTAGACAGCTGTCTTCTTGCTGTGTTATCCCATCGTGCAGAGAGTGATCTTTCTTTTTCGTCTTATAAAACCACTAATCCTATCATAAAAGCTCCTCCCTCATGACATCATCTAAACCTAATCACCTACCAAAGGCATGTCTACAAATACTATCAACACTAGGGATTCGGGATTCAATATAGTGAGCTTTAGGAGAACACAAGCATGCAGTTTGCACCGATAGCTACCTTTTCAATGGCAGTTCTGCTTTTCACTCTTTTATAAATCTAAATAACTATATGTCTGTAGCTGTGCCTATAGATATATCCACGTATATCTGTATATCTGGAGTTCCCTTCTTTAGGATCATCTGATGAGCTATTCAGTCATCTTTAAAGTTTTACAAGATATCCCACTCTTTTTTTTTTTTTTTAATCCTCAGCTGAGGATATGTTTATTGATTTTAGAGAAAGAGGGGGGAAGTAGGAAGTAAGGCAGGGAGGGGAGGGAGAGAGAGAGAGAGAGAGAGAGAGAGAGAGAGAGAGAGAGAGAGAGAGAAACATCAGTTGGTTTCCTCCTATACTTACTGGAACCAGGTTTGAAACCATAAACTTTTGGTGTAGGGAAGTTGTTCCAGCCAATAGAGCCATCTCTTGGTTCATCCCACTACTTTTTCAATGTCTAGCACACAGCTGCTGCATAGGTTTTCAAACAAAACAAAATTCAGCTCTTTAATAATTACCATTTTGGAACTTTTTAAACATTTAATGACAGTTATGAAATAAGTAGAGTCTTCTTCTAATGGTATTAATTTAAATTTCAGATCACCAGCATACTGTTTCCTGGATCATAAAACGTTAAACCACATGATTTGGTCCCTATCATTTTTGTAAGGGAAGTGACTTTGATGGGATTGAAAATAGCTACTTCTCCAGGATCACCTTCACTCTCTCCTTTCCTCTCTGCATTTCTTTCTCTTCCTCTATTTCTTTTTTTCCCCCTTTATTTTCTCCCCTCTGTATCACTGCATCCCTTTCTGAAACACTGAAACCACTGTCTAAAATGAATGCATGTTCACAGTTCTTGATGGGAAAGTGCCTCTGGAAAGCTCACTCTGGAAAGCATCACCAAAGCAATGTTTAAAAGGAAATTCTCCCTTTCTCAACCCAAAAATCACTCTCGCCAGGGCTACCTGGGGAATAAAGAAGTGATCACTCTGCTCCCAATTATGCAAGAGACTGTATTTTTACAAAGGAGCTTACCCAAGGAATAAAAGTATTCTTTTTTTACTGAGTTAAATGTTGTTGTTGCAAAATGGCTATGCTCTTTATGCTCTTTATTCAAGGGAAATATAGTTCCCCGTGATAACCCCAGTAAATAAATACAGCTCCATCTCAAAGGGAGGTAAAACCTGTGTGATTTAATACTATTCAAGTGACAGAGGACCCAGATTACAAAACACAAAGAGAACAAAACAATGACAAGTGAATGAGGGAGCAAACAGGGTGACAGTTGGTTTCTGCTTTGTGCATGGAGGGACACCGACACTCAGGGACAAAATTCAAGTGTGTATTTTGATTGGAAACCTGGCAGCAAATGCAGCTTTATGGGCATTCTTGGGAAGGCAAAGAACTCATTCCAGCCCTGCCTCCACGTTTTTGCTTTGCCTCCCAAACCTCAAATGTGTCCCTTGTGCCATTTGATAATGAAAGGCCAGCGCCGTGACAAGAAGGCGAAATAGCTTTGTTTGGTATCCATGGAGTTAGCAAAGAGATTAACAGGGTCTAAAGGAATAAAGAACATCTGGAAACACGGGCTTTGCATTTTCCTTTCGTCCTGGGTGTGTTTGAAAGCTGAGCACTGGGGATTGGGCAACTGAATTTACTTTCACGTTGAAAAGTCTAGTACCCCTGTGAATCAAGCAGGCAAGTAGGAGAGGACTGGTCGAGTCTCTACCGGCCACACTTACAGCCAAATGGTGACTGAGGTGTGATTTCTGTTTCAGGATGGCTCATCTGAGTAGTATGTGGAGGGGGAAGTAGAAAGATAAAATTGTAAGGTTTTATTTTTTTAAAATGCTTTTTATTAATTTTTAGAGAAAGAGGAGGGGAGAGGGACAGAGAGATAGAAATATCAATGCAAAAGGAACATCATCAATCAGCTGCCTTCTGCATCCCCCCTTACTGGGTATCAAGCTCTCCACCCTGGCATGTGGCCTGACTGGGAATCAAACAGAGACCTCTTGGTTCCTGGGTCAAAGCTTAGCAGCTGAGCCATGCCAGCCGGGCTGTGCGGCTTCATTTCATTCCAGCAAGAATAGATTGAGAATTCGATAATCACTGCTACAGGTGCTCTGGGGAACAAAATGAAGTCTTTTTCTAGCCCTGAGGTGGATTATGAGGGAGACCATTCATATGGGGGACAAAGGGATATGTACTCATATGGGAAATCTGTGTACCGTTTCCCTCAATTTTGCTGTGAACTTAAACTGCTCTAAAAAATATGAAGTCTTAATAAAAACAAGTAAGTAAATAAATAATCTATAATAATAAAAGCGTAATATGCTCATTAGACAAGGGCTTGGGCATTCCTCCGGGCCCCAGGTGGGGCCGCCCATCCCCACAATGACAGGTCAGGGCTCCACCACACAAGGAGTGGCTCTGCCATCCGTCACTAAAGGCTCTGTGGGTGTGCGAGGAGCGGGAGCAGCAGCGGGCGGTGTTACAAAGGCTGCCCAGGCGCGGGGTTGGTACAAGGCTGAAAATTACCTGGCCTCGGGGGCTCTGTCCAGACGGGACAAGCAATCTATAATAATAAAAGCATAATATGCTACTTAGACCAAACATCCGGGTCTGCGAGGGAAGCCCAGATCCCGGGTGCTGGAGGCAAGCTGGTGCCAGCAGTGGGGGAAGGAAGGCCTACTCTTGCACGATTTTCATGCATCGGGCCCCTAGTTGTTGAATACATGAATCGGTAAGGTATATATAAAAGCTAACCAATTTAAAAAGGACGGAATTGTTCTGTCAAAAAGGTAAAATGAGGCATGTTAAAAATGTTAAGAACTTATTTGAACAAAAAATCTATTTGAATCGGCAGCATCCAATCTAGCAGCGAGAAGGGAGCTCTGAGGAGCTGCACAACAGGGAACACTTTGACAGGCAGGAGAGAGCAGGAGCCATGTTACGGCAGCAAAACGTGGGGTCGGGTTATCATCAGGTCACCTTCCTTTAGGGCAGTGGTTCTCAACCTGTGGGTTGTGACCCCTTTGGGGGTCGAACGACCCTTCCACAGGGGTTGCCCAAGACTATCCTGCATATAAGATATTTACATTATGATTCATAATAGTAGCAACATTACAGTTGTGAAGTAGCAACGAAAATAATTTTATGGTTGGGGGTTACCACAGCATGAGGAACTGCATTAAAGGGTCGCGGCATTAGGAAGGTTGAGAACCACTGCTTTAGGGACTGGCAGGGGCTGTAAGACAGAAGACCTAGCCAGTGCTGATCAAGTGACTCGGGATCCACTGGTCTAAGGCCCCATTTCTATGAAAGCAGAAACCATATTAAGTCGCCATTCGGTGACGTGGGGCTTAGCATAAGTGATTCCATGTTGAGCCTGTTGTCTTGTTTTTAACAGTTGCAGTGGGTAGGCGCTAGAAGAAATGGAGTTTGGGCATGGCCCTCATTGCTGAAACAACTTTTGGTGAATCATAAGATTGATATAAAACGAATTAACATTTGAAAAAGAAAGAACAAGTGACCAGGCTGGTGGCTCCATTTCCGTGGAACCTCGAGTGTTACTGATGTGCATGCTTTCTTCTATGTCCATGTGTCTCCCTATTACGGCTGCAGATCTCCCCCGTGCTTATGATGCGAAACATTGCTTTTTAGAATTAGCCTGCATGTGTGCATGCTGTCAGGCAAGCCTTCATAGGAATTATTTTCAGTAGAAGTGTTAGGTACTCCATCAAGCCACCCACCCAAAACATGATTTACTATGGTGTTCAGTGACTTGGATTTTAAAAGACAGGTGAGTGTGAGGAAGGAGAGGGCAATAAGCAGAGAACCAGAGTGGGGAGAGACAAATGGCCCACATGGAAAGCGTACGGGCCAGGATGGGTGAACATGGACTCGGGACGACGAAGGTGAGATTGAGAAAAATCTTCGATGTTCGTGCTTCAGGCTCTTCCTCAGCCCCCAGAAACCCATCAACATTGCCAAGAGTGGGTGGCAAGATTTTAGCAGTGGTGCATGTGTAAGTGGGTCCTGGAAGATGGAGATTTTTGACTAGAAGGAGAAGAAAGAACACAGGCGAACATTTAGCAAACGAGATCAGTCAGTGCACGAGAAGTGATTGTCCTACAAAAAGCCAATCCGCCACAGGAAAAAATAATTTTTCGGGTCTCTGATTTGGAGCCCTCAAGGCCGTTGGACTCCTGGCCATGTTGTCTGCAGGCAGACCATCACGCATGCTTAATTAGCTCCTGCTACACATTTGAGACTTACTGTCCCTGCATAGCGAACAGTGACTCTGGGCCCTGCATAGTGTCTCTGCTGCTGAGTCTGGGGAGTAAGAGGCCTTCCCTCTCTCACCACAGGCGTAGTGGGGACTTTTGTCATAGCATCTGGCTTCTCAATCTGGGTTCTCAGATTCCTCCACGCCTCTCTTCCTAGAAGCTCCAGCAGATGAATCTCAACACTCTGGTAAGACATTGAACAATGAGAGCGTATTGAATGCAGATGCCAGCCCTAACCACTCACCATGCACTAGTCGCTGTTGTTTATAAATTCTGTCTGTGCAGATACATCCTCCAAAGTTCTCTTTAGCAACAACAAACAACAAAAAAAGAATCCCATGATAAGATATGTTGAGAGAGAGGGAGAGACCACATTCCCATAACTTTCATTACAGTACATTATTCTATTTTATTATTGTTGTTGTTAATCTCTTACTGTGCCTAATTTATAAATTAAACTTTATCAAACATATATATGTATAAGACAAAACATAGTAGATACAGGATTCAGTTTTATCTACGATTTCGGCATCCACTAGGGGTCTAGGGATGTATCGCCTACGGATAAAAGGAGACTACTGTACAATCTGATCCTTCAGGAAAATAGTTTGCTGTCCCTGATCTATTCTATTCTCCTTGTTATTGTAAAAGTCCTGGACTCATTTGACCGATACATATTTTGTCAAGATTTGGATGAAGAAGGTTCTGGGGTATCCTCTCAGGTATTCTTGTGGATCGTGCCTGGTTTCATTGTTTTTGACCACATTCACAATTCCGTACGTTGCAGAAGCCTGGTATGACTACAAGTGATTCTTAGCCATAGAAAAGCAAATGTCCACTTGAATGCACTTGAGCTCTGCTCTATAGATAGATATTGACCAGATTTGCTGCCAGGTCTGAGTCTACTTACAAATTCATTTCAACATTCTTGGCTGCCTATAAAATTACAGTATCTTTAATTTTCCTTTGAACTGGTTGTAACATCTTACTGTTCTCTTCATTAATTAATGAGAGAAATGTAAAATCTTTTACACACTCATTTCACATTTTTGTATATAAACTATGATTTTATTTTAGGTTTTAAAAGAAGTGTCCTTAAGAATTTCTGTATTAAATATATACATAACTAAAATTCTTTGCTGCGTGAAGATGTAGAGGAGAAGGACTAAGAAGATTGCTTAGACTGCTTTAGTTTGTCTCCTGACCACACTGCTAATTAGGTATTTATTTATTTATTTATTTATTTATTTATTTAAATATATTTTATTGATTTTTTTACAGAGGGGAAGGAGAGGGATAGAGCTTTAGAAACATCCATGAGAAAGAAACACCAATCAGCTGCCTCCTGCACACTTCCTACTGGGGATGTGCCTGCAACCAAGGTACATGCTCTTGATTGGAAAAGAACTTGGGACCCTTCAGTCCGCAGGCCAATGCTCTATCCACTGACCGGTTTGGGCTAATTTAAGCAACATCACCCATGCACAGCATCTAGTGTGCAGTAAACAATCTAGCATCTTCGCTATTGTTGTCGTTGTCATCATCAATTGCATTTTAGCTCATCAGCTGAATGAAATTTTCAACTTCCACTTTGTGTTACCTTCTGCCAGCTGCTGGCATGCAGCCCCAGGGGCATGGTTCAATTCTTCTAAAGGCAGAGCCTGAGACAAGACCTGGAGCAGGAAAATTTTGTAGAGAGATACCTGGCAAAAGAAATGAAGGTGCAGAGCGAGGCTGAGACAGGAAGGGAGAAGAGGCGAAAGGGGCGCCTATTTTCTTCCATGTGGGTACCACTGTGGGAAGCTGTAGCTCGGTCCTGCTGGGGATGTGCTGAGCACCAAGCTCAGAGGGATCTTTCCAAAGACAGCAGGCTGGGACGTGAGCCATCAGCCCCCATTGCTCATTGATTTCAGGTGTCATCCAAGGACAGCAACTCCTCCATGATTTCAAGCTACCCAGACTGAGTGCTGAACAAGCAGCTGTGCCTTTGGATTAATCATTGGGGCAAAATCAGGAGCTCCGGGAGGGATTCTGTGCTAGACATGGGAACTGTCCATCACAGTGAACAAACGGATACTCAGAGACAGGCCAGGGGGCTATGGCAGGGGCACAAATGTGTCCCCTACCCCTACCGCTGACAGCAGATGACCAAGTTCCCTGACCAAGCCCCCGCACTCCCCAGCAGTATTCTCTGGGTCTCCGCATCCCTCACAGGCCTGGAAGGTTAAAGGGTGCAGCTTAAGGAGCTGTATCAGGAATCTGGGGATACAATAGGGTGAGCAAGTTAGCTCTTTGGTGGTGAGGCAAAGACGATTCCTTTCCATCTCTGCTGCAGAGACCTATAACTGGCCCCAGGATGGTGGTTTGCAGAAAAAGCAACTGAATTTTCTGATTTCCGCTATGAAAGGCTTCAGGGTTAGGGAAGTTGTGTGTGTGTGTGTGTGGGGGGGGGGGGGGCTCCCTCAACCTCTCCTGTAGCCAAAGCTGTAGGAGGGAGCTGGCTGGGCTCTCCAAGCCTTTGGGCAGCTTACAGCGGAGGAGGGGGGATGTAACCTTATATGATAGGTACTTTTCCTCTTATAACTTCTCAGGTTATCGGTTCCAAATCTGCATTTTAAATGTGTGACATTTGAAATTCACGTGTAAGTAGAGTGGACTGCTGGTGCTGTAGCTGCTGCCGCAGATTAGCCAGTTACTAAACACTTTGCTGGCCCCTCCACCTGCGCTGCCTCCAAACTGCAACAAAGGCAGAACCAGAGGCCCTAAGAAGTTCAGCATTTGTCACGGGTAGGCAGGGTGAACAGGGGGAGCCCGGGGTTTTGTTTTTTTTTTAAGGAAGTGAAAGTGTATAATTCTACAAGAGTGGATGCCTGATATTACAGAGATTTACCAAAATTCATGGAACTTTACAACACAAGGAGTGAACCCTAATGTAAGCCAGGGAGTTTAGTCAGAAAGAATGTATCAAGATTGGTCCTCACTAACGCAAGACGCTGACAACAGGGGACTCCCTCAGAGGGCGTTGTACTTTCTGCTCCATTTTCCATAAACCTAAAACTGCACCAAAAATAAAAATCAAGACCCCTGATGGAAAGAAACACTTTCTGACAGAGCCTTGCAGGTGGTCGTGTTGCCTCCTGGTGACCGAGGAGGGAAGAACGGCTCTGGGCACCACACCGCTTTACACGGCATCGTCAGGTTCATGTGGTTCTGAAAGTCACGTTCCTGCCCTCATGCCTCTCACCTGCCTCTTTACTGGCCTCCTGCCTCCCTGTTCAGCGCTGAGAGTTGCCTCTCTTTGACCTGACCTGGTCCCTCCCCCCAACACCCTCCTCTCCCCCGGCCCCCTGCCAGCCGGCCTGCCATCCAGCTAGCTTTCCAGGGGAGAACCAGCCCACCAACCTGAGGCTTTCCAATGAGCCTGTGAAGGGCCATCAATCCTCCGTCCCTGTTTTGCTGAGCATCTCAGTGCTGTGATATATGGTCAGTCTAAGTGCTGCTGGTTTTTGAGAGCCTGGTCGAGGGGCAGCCCTGGGAGCCCGGCTCATTCAGCTACCCTTTCACTAATTTATAATTTAGCTGACACAACCTGCTGCTGGTTTATTAGTCTCAGGTGAGCGTCCACTAGTACAGAGGTGTTTGGGAGATCAATGAACTAAATCATCATGTGAATTAGTCAGAGCTCACTGGAATACAACACCCCACCCCCACCCTCCTTTCCCCACTTTTTATTTTTTAACATTTTGCCAAGAGCCTCCCTCCTGTTCCTGACACTTCTACCCCCTCTCTCAGTCCTCTACCTCAAGATAATTTACTCTGGATGGAGCAGCAGAACTAGGACTATAATGCTCCAAATACATAAATAGTAGTGAGAACCTTTAATAAAGCATAAGTTATGCAGTAGGCATCAATTACGATGGATTTTAAAGGTTTTGATCTAGAACCCGGGTGGTGTTACATTTAGGCTAATAACTGTAACCATGATTTATGTGTTTGCCACCAAAACGGTTTCAGTGCCTCGATATATGTCCAAAGTAAAATTTATAGTCTGCTACAGAATGTATAAATAATGAACAGCCATATGTCATCACACATTTAAAAATGTGACTCCTTCGGCAATGGCAATGGGGTAAAATGAATTAAAATCTTAAGTTCATCAAGAATCAACTTCTTTGGGAGCACTTCAAGGAATGTGCACACATGCAAACTCTGATTTACTTTTTTTTTTTCCAGGTCAAAGAAAAATGGCTGCTGTAAAGATGACAAACATCCTTGGGAAACTTCGGGAGTCATCAAATTAAACAGCGGCATGGGAGAGGAGGAGGACTGGCTTGACTGTAGACAGGAAGATGTTAGAAAAAAAATTCCCGACTCTGCTGTGACCTCAAGTTATCATGAAGGCCCTGAAAAGGGCCAAAGTAAGTGAAAGAAAATGATGGTGGCATTCCACCCTACAGTGTCCCGTGAAGTTCATATAAGAATTATGGAGACCAGAGAGTTGCCGCTGATGAAGGCTGAAAGCCTGTTCACTTAGGTTGAGTCCTCCTGCAGTGGTAACTGCCTTGAGGCTCAGCCTCTTTCTCTAAAAACGGGCTGAAGAAGCTCCATTAGACAGAGGTGCTGGGAAGGGTTAAAATTAATAATAAAGGTTGTGGAAGCAACTAGTACAGAGGTGCTGGCACAGGCAGTTGGTGCCCAGTACATGTTAATTCTGGCCCCTGCTGTCTGGCTCCCTCAGTGGACGATAAGTTGGAGGTATTGGAGGTATTGGAGGTATTCATGTTTCTATGTGTGATGCCTAAATAGGGCTGGTGGTTAGCAAATCTGACTGCATCCTTGCTGAATGAACCAAGCAATCAATGAAGTTTCTATCGCTGTTAAGAGCCACTGTGGAAGTCCAGGTGTCAGGAAGAGCTGTGAGGCAAGAACATGGTGCATATTGGAGATCGTTGCCGAAAATTAAGATGGCCTCATTAAAAAATGTACAAAAGTGCACAAAGCTTGCCTCCTTCGACTCTGAGACACTGTCACAGTTCAATCTTGGACAATCAAAATCTTTTTAAAAAATGATCCCTCACTTCTGTGGGTTCCAAATATACTGATGAGAATGTACTCTTTCTTCCTAATTTAACTCTCATGACTACATGAGTCTAAAGTGAAAAGATGTAGTAATGACTATTGGGAGAGGTCTGATGCTGAGGCTGCCAATGTATCCCCCCTCTCCCCACTAAATGCAGTCTCCAAGTGCTGTGTTTTGAGGTCTTCTCTTGATTTTAATGATCTCTATTACTTGCTTTAAATTTAACTTCCAAATCCCGCCGCTGTCGGGTCTTAACTTGCATTTCTTCTCTTAATTGCTATTCAGAACTGGAAACCTGGTTAGGTGTTTCAGGTATCTGTCGCCACACAGCAACTTATTCCATATACATTGGTTCAAAACAATTCATTAATATCTCCCATGGTTCTGTATGTTGACTGGGAAGGATGGCTTTCATTTGCGGTGTCTCCTGGGCTTCTAATCAAGTGGCAGCTGGGGCTACATCGTCTGATGGTTCAACTGCACTAGGCCTCCAACATAGCTTGTCACGTGGCTGATGATTGCGGGTGGCTGTCAGCCGGATGCTCAGCTGGGTTTATGGACAGGAGCACCAACACATGGCTTCTCCTGGTGGCTTGGGCTTCCCACAGTTGGGTTCTCAGAAAGAACAGCTCACTGGAAAACATCCCAAAGGATCCAGGTGGGAGTTGTACGGCTTTTTATGGCCTACCGTGCATCACTTCTGCCTCATTTACTGGTCAAATATGGGAGGACACAGCACAAGGCTGTAAGATGGCTCACTGGAGGGTCATTTTGGGGGACTGACTTCCACATAACTTGTTAAAATTGAATCTAGATATTGAATGGGAGCTTATCAAGAACTTGTGGGGTGTGGGGGGATTTCTTCACTTTCAATGCATAGAATTACGGCTTTCCTTTTGACTTCAAAGACTTTTGCTCTCACCATTTACCTTCTGATGATTTGTCTATCAAGATTGCCATTTAAATGATATTTGGGCAAGGGGGGCTCGGCAGCATTTTGAAGTGAATTGACTGTTAGATAAAAGTTATTCATGTATATTATATTCTCCCTGTTGCAAGGAACTCTTTACTTCATTGGCTTCACAGCCTTAGCTTGTTGTTCACTTTCTTCCATTTATTTTCATGTTGGGAATTAATTTTTGCTGGCTCAAATCACTTTTTTTATAAGTTAGCATTTGGATTAGTGTATGCTTATGTCTGTTTTTTGCATGAGAATTAGAGGAAGATAAAAGAGCACTTCATTTAGGTATTTGTCTAAGCCTTTATCTTCATAGGACCAAATAACTCCTCAGTGTAGTACAAGAAAGAAATATCTTTCGCCAAGGCAATTTAGGTTCTGTAAATCATAGATAAATGGAAAGAACCGAAGATTTAGGGAATCTGTACCATACGTCTTTTAAATAACTCTCTGTTTTAAAACCACCTCCTTATTTCCTTCTCTTCTATAGCTAAATCTCTGTGCCCATCCACAATCAATTCCTAAGTATAGATTCTCTTTGTTCATTTCTATCTTGGCCTCATCCACTGAACAGTCAACACCCATACGGTTTGTAACCTTTCTTTCCTTCTACAAACTATATGGTTTTTATCTTGCTTTTTAGAATCATGCTACATAGCACAAACATCACAAACCATCCAACTGGCTGATGTGATTCCCTGGAGGCAGGGCTGTCCCTACTCGCTCCTTGTCCTCCTCAGCTTCAGCATTGGTTTAAAATTAAAATCAGGTTAAAATCACACTGCGTCCTCTTCACACATCAACAAGCAGCTCGACTGACTGAGTGGTACAGTAAAGAAAATGCCTGCTTTGAGTCTGGATAGGTCTGCATTTACAGCCCAGTGCAGTCACTTTTAAGCTTTGTGGCATTGGGCAAGATACCCCCATTCACTGAGTCTTTTGTTTCTTTATCTGTGTAATGGGAAGAATAAACCCTCTCTCCAAATGTGATCAAGAAGTTTAAAAAAGACACTGTACATTCAGGTGTACAGTTTTGTGCCAGTAGGTGCTTCTGGCTTGTTGACTAGGTAGGCATCCATATTCATCAAAGTCCCAGCAGGAGAAAGATACATAATCAAACTGAGTGTCTTGGGGAGCATTTGTAAAAGAGTCTAGTTACCAAAATCAGGGTAGGTTTAGGAAATGCTGCAAAGGATAGTGCAGTGTTGGGGTAGGGAACTAGTAATGGTGTGAAGGGGGAGGGTGATGCCTGAATGACCTTCAGGTCTATGGCTGCAATGAATGATCTGGAAGGGGGATGCAGGAGACTAGGAGATCCAGCTGCCTTCATCTCCTTCCCTCTAGTTCTGCTGGTGCCTCCTAGTCAATGAACCAACTCTGATTCCCAGTAGGAATGTTAATCTGTGGTCCACACATAGCAGGAGACAGAGGGATGAGAATAAACCTGGGCATGTGAACAGAAAATATTTAGCACAGCTCCCTACTTTCAAAAGCCAGTGTCTTCAATCACCTTGAACTTAATGATCACCAGACTCAGGTTACAATGCAGGCTGAGGGCTTGGGCTCATGAGAATGGCTGTCTTCACAATTTCTTCTCAATATGATGTCCACCATGCCTTGAGGTTTTAAGGACATGCTGGGAGTTATTAAGGAAAAATTTTATTTCTGTCTTGATGATCATCTGAATAAAATAAGAACATAGTATTGATGCATCCATCTTATACAAAAACTTTGAAATTTTAACCCTGCTATTTCTGGCTTCTGTAAATGCTTGCTGGCTTAAATAATAAGGAAAATAAGACTACTCCCATTTCAGAGAGGCCATTAAACCTTCTCCAGACGAAGTTATCAGTGCTGGCTGGCATCAGGCCAAGCCTTTGGTTGAGGTCTCAAAGCCCTAGCACATAGGGCCCTTTAAGAACTTGCAAAGGGAACCGGAAAAAACCATATTTGAGAGACAAAGAAGATAAAATCATATAAATACAGGAAACTTCCTGTGTGATTTCACCCAGAATTTGAGAAACATTTTCCTCTGGGCCTGCGCGTAATAAATGTAACTCCATCTCTCTAAGCATTAATTGGTTCTTCGCCGGTTTTTCTGTAACAGTATGGATCACCTTATAATTCCACACAATTCTTGTGTGTCTCCACTAAAGTTTGGCCCTAATTGCAGTACTATATGTTGTAGGGATGAAGGTTTGCAGTGATTGGGAAGGAGTGAGTGTGCTCATGGTGCACAGTGGTGTAGGAGGACACAATTGCAGAATCCAAGGTCACAGCCTCCTGTGAGTGGACATGTTTCATGCACATCATGTTTGTTTGCACTAACATTGCAATAGTTCATAAGCAGTACCCTGAGAGGCAGTTTTTGTTTCCCGACTCTGGCAATAATAGGATTGTGTGTGCATTTGATTCAGGTTTTAAAAAGCCACAAATCTAACCTCATCTCCAAGTGAAAGAGTCAGCTTCATGAAAAATCAAGTGACCCCTCATGGGTCGATTTCAGTCAAAAGCAGAATTTTTGGTTAGGTGTGGCGTCCTTATGACTGGATCGCTCCAAGCTAGCAAATAAAGATTCAGGAGACGGTAATGTCACTATGCATGTATTAGGGAGTGGAAGTGTTCTCTATTACTATCAGTGAGATCAAACACGAGGAGAGATTAAAAGTAGAATGGTACCTGAGGCTATGGTTTTCCATGACTTAAACCTACAGTGACTGTTTCTAAAAATCCCTCACTTTAGATGAATGAGACTGATTTGGATTTTGTTGGTATTAGAGATTGTGTGCATTCAAGTTGTAAAATAAATTATTTTTAAAGTTGTATAAGGGGTACAAGTGTGAGAGTGTATGCCTAGGGTTAGGGTTCGAGTTAGTGGTCATTCATGTTCAGTGCCTATCCTATATAATAAAGAGGGAATATGCAAATTGACCATCACTCTGGTCAATTTGCACCCACAGCTGAGGCTAAGTTCCCATAACGAGCCTTAAGGAGCAATCAGCAGGGACCTGAGGCTGCGCGCCCACCCACCTCCTGCGGGGCTTGACAGGGGACCTCAGGTCATGCCTTCCACCCACAGGGCTTGACAGAAGACCTTAGGCTGCTTCCCCCGCCCTGGCACCAGGTCAGAGGAACTCAGGCTGCACCCTCTTCCCTGGTGCCAGGCTGAGGGACCTGAGGCTGTGCCCCCCACCCAGCGGGACTTGACGGGGACCCTCAAGGTGTGCCCTCCACCCTGGTGGTGGGCCAGGGGACCTCAGGCTATGCCCCCCACCCCAGCACCAGGCCAGGGGACCTCAGGCTGTGCTCCCCACCCCAGCACCAGGCCAGGGGACCTCAGGCTGTGTTCCCTGCCCCGGCGCCAGGCTGGGGGATCACAGGCCACTCCCTCCACCCAGCAGGGCTTGATGGGGGACCTCAGGCCATGCCCTTCTGCCCTGGCACCCAGGGCTGCACACCCCCCCCACCTGGCAGGGCTTGACAGGGTGGGACCGACCGGGTCTGGATCTAGTCCAATGAAGGGGGGCCATACAGGTTTGGTCTCGAGCGATTTTGAGGTGCACGTGGGTGGTTGAAGACTTGACTATGGGTTCCATGGTGCACACCAGACTCTGACAGGAGGAAGATTTTCATATATGTTTTACTAATTTCTTTAATCTCTGACACTTCTATGATAGAGAAAGGGCAAATAGCAATATTAAAATATTTCCTCTAATTAATCCCCTTTTAATGTGCACAAATTTCATGCACTGGGCCACTAGTAGTATTATAAAGATATAAAAATAATTCATCATCACTGAAAACTCATTTTTTCCTCTCCAAGTTATCTCAACAATACTAAAGTTCAGAGACTGCTGTCAGTTCTTTATCTTTGCGGCCGGTTTCAGCAATGATCTTCAAAAGTAATATTGTGGCACCAAGTTCCTGATGCCAGGAAGGCAGGATCAGTCCCCAACAGAACTCCTAGATACACACAAAACCCAGCCACCCCCTGCTTAGCCAACCCTGCTCCCAGCGCCAAAATCCCTTTCATGGGGCAGGAGGTTCACTTTCATCCTTTGAAGAGTGACAGCCTGTATGGCTTCCCACCTGGGGAGATGTAAACATAAAGAAAACTCAACTTGTTCCTGAGTGGAGCTGTCAGCCTACAGACCCTCTTCTTAAGCAGGCTGCCTGGCATTATTGGGAAGTTATCTAAAGTGTCACAGAAAACATTATTGATTTCTTAGTCTGTTTTGTCAACTAGTCAATAAACCTTGCTTTTTCCTAGATTTCCTTTTTTTCTAGCTCCCTGCCTCTCAGCTCCTCGGAGTTCCTATCATCTCTTCCTTCTCCTCATTTCTTTCTGTCTCTCTCTCTCTCTCTGTCTCTCTCTCTCTCTCTGTCTCTCTCTCTCTCTCTCTCTCTTTCTCTCTTTCTCTCTCCATCTTCCTGTCTCCTTCCTCTTCCCCACATTTTGTCACCTCCTTCCCTGTACTGGTGATAAGCCTTTATAAAACCTTCTCGTTCATTCCAACTTAGCTAATTCAGATCTATGATCATTTCTCCATGTGGCTCTTTTTATTTAAGATGCAATAAGATTGATGTTTATGTAGCAACACTACCTTTGAGGCTGGTAGAGATGTTCCATGCATTCACAGCTCACCATGCTGTGTGTTGCCCCAGACAGCAGAGCTTTCCTGTTCCTAACCATTCTCTCTCATATGAATGGTTACAATAAGCCATTAGCACATTTCACCATATTCCAAGCTTCTTCCTAAAACCCAGAAGGGTTCTGGGATCACACTTCAGTGGAACTCTCTTTCCACCAGACTCTGTTTCATGTGCTTGACAATAGTAACTCATCTCATTCCCACAACAACTCTGTGAGGTAGACTCTATTATTATCACCATTTTATAGGTGAGGAAATCAAGACTCTGAGAAGGTATTCCCTCCATTCCTTTGCTGTGGAGGAAGGCCTGATGCTAAATGGTCTCAGACAAATACTTGATCATCAGCTATTTCACTTTCTCCAGAAGATACTCCACCTGCAGAAAGTGCCTGAAACAGTGCTGATTACCTGTTATGAGCATCTCACAGTTGGGTGTGTTCACCATCCATCCCATGTGCCCAGGGGTACCATACCCTTGACCTTCCCAAGACCAACCAACTAATGACACTCTCTCTTATATTTTCAATCTCTCTCTTTCCCTACATTTCCCTCTTAATCTTACAAACGTACTCAAATCTCTAATTACACTCTCTTCTTTTCCTTCCTACGCCCTCACCCCCAAGTGATCATCATATATTTAGTCAGGATGGGCTAAGTTTTGCTGCAGAAACAGTATTAATCCCCTGAGGGGTCCCAGACTTCGAGAGGGCATAGGCTGGGCTGAGGGACCCCCTTGAGCGCACAAATTTTTGTGTGCTGGGCCTCTAGTATTAGTATAATAGTCTTGTGCCTTATCACAGCAAAAATTATTTTGCACTCACACTGGAGATCCACCTGGGTTGCCTGGGACTCTGCTCATTCTAGTTGTTCAGGGAGAGAAGCTGATGGAGATTCCATTCTAACCTACATTTCGCTGATGACGGTGGCAGAGAGGAGGGGACAAGGCGGTGACCTGCCTCTCCTTTTCTTCTTTCTTCCCCTCAGCCATTTTTAAGTGTACAGTTAGATAGCTAAATATATTCACATTGTTGTGCAACTAACTATCCATGTGCTTCTTAAAGAGTAAAAATGATGGTAGTCATTTTTCTCTCGTGTTTCAGATTCACAGGAAATAATTCAAGGTTAAAATGTGTTACTTTCTCAAGCCAAAGAATCAGAATAATGTCAAGGTCCTAGTGTTTCTGTGCATTTTCTCTTTAATCATGTAACAGAGTGTACTATCAGAGATCTGTGAACCAATAAGAGCTAACTGTGAATTACTATATTCACATTATAGTTTTTACTACACATTTATATTAACTTACAATCTATAATAATAAAAGCATAATATGCTAATTAGACTGGATAGCTGAAGGACAATCTTCTGGATGAAGCTTTTTACAGCAAATCATTCTTAAAAAGGAGAGAGCAGTTGAAGGGGCTGAGTATTTCCTAGGGTGGCCTCTTTCAAACACTTTTCTACACTTATAAGCTGTAGTGGAAGGTGAATTCTTTGGTTCATCTTGGCTGCAAGGGCCAAGGCAGCAGCTGTGGCTATAAGGGCTGAGCCCTTTGCACAAATTTCGTGCATTGGGCCTCTAGTATGTATATAACAGAATATTTGCTGTTTAGTATTTCAAATGTCTTCTAAAGAAAGATGAGAAATGAGAGAGCCTTTATTTTTCAGGGCATTTTGATGGGTTTGGAATTAAGATTTGCGCTAAAAATGGTTTGTTGAATTTCTTTCTTCCCTCTCTCTCCTTTCTTTATCCCATCTCCCCTCTTCCTTCCCCACTCACAAATATGTATTGAGACTTTAGTATATTAAAATATGAGTT
The DNA here is from genome assembly GCA_004026665.1 of Murina feae. NCBI lineage: Eukaryota > Metazoa > Chordata > Mammalia > Chiroptera > Vespertilionidae > Murina > Murina feae. The sequence continues at coordinate 35,658 of PVJC01001046.1, forward strand.
CTTAGAAATATTGGGAATAAAATAGTGAATTAACTATTTCTAAGAAACAAGGATCTTAGAAAACTTGTATTATTCCTGGGGAAAGGAAAGTAAATTAATAAGTTTAAAATACAGGAGAATATCTATATATATAAAACCCTAATATGCAAATAGACCAAAAGACGGAACAACTGAACAATTGGTCGCTATGATGTGCACTGACCACCTCGGGTGCATGTGGAACATGGTGGGCATTGGCCGCAGAAGGATGATGGAGCAGCTGAGTGGGGGTGCCAGACCAAGGCAGGGCACTGGTTGCTGTCAGTGGGGCAAGCCTCTCGTGGTTACAGAAAATTCTCTGCTCTCTTGCACCACAGTCCCACCAGATGCTCAAACCTGCTGCTGGCGCTGGTCCCGCTCGCACCCACTGTTGGCACCAGAGCTGCTGCTCACACCTGCCTTGATCACTCGGCGTCATCAGTGGGTGCCAGCAGCAGCTGCCAGCCCCAATAGCCCCTCAGGGCTTCTCCACCTCCCCCTGATCCTGAGGGGCAATCGGGGCTGGCAGCCACCTCTCACACCAGCTGCTGACGATGGCCCCACTCTCACCCACTACTGGTACCAGCCCCAATTGCTCCACTCTGTCAGTCAATGCAAGTGGGGCCAGCGCTGTCAGAATGTGGAAGTGGCAGGCCATGGCAGGAGGGGCTGGGCAGGGGCACAGAGGATGGGCTGAGATCCACCCCTGTGCCCACCACAGCCTTGTGGTCCACAGTCCCTTTCAAAGTACACGAATTTGTGCACTGGGCCCCTAGTCTAATAGAAGAGAGAGAATGAAATAGGAAAATGAGGCAGAGGGTAACCAAGTGGCAAAGGAGAGTCTTTCCAAGGAGATACCACTTGTGCTGAGACCTACTGAAAACAGGGTCTAAGAAGAGCAGCATTTTAAGCAAAGGATGGAACAGACGAAGAGGCGGCGTTGAATCTGATGTGTTTGGAAAGCAGAGGGAAGGTCAGCATGGAGGACAGTGGTAAGGGAGGGACTGGGCACACTAATGAAACTTTTGCTCTCAGATCTTAAAAATATTGTTTGTGTGAAGAGTGAAAGCTGACCACCTGATCATCCTGCCTGAAATTCACGTTACCTAACAAATCATTCCTAAAAAGGAGGGAGCAGTTAAGGGGCTGGTCGTTCCTAGGGTGGCCTCTTTCAAACACGTTTCTCCACTTGCAAGCTGTAGTGGAAAGTGACTTCTTTGGTTCACCCACATGGAATGTGGACATGAGAATTGATGATGTTGTGGAGGGCTGGGAGGGGGGATCTGAGGCAGGAAATACCTCTACTCTTATACTGATTATGAGCATCACTTTCTGAGTCCAGACTCCGAGCCTGGATTCAGCAAGTACAAGCTTATTCACAGGAATAACAAAGGCGCTGGAATCTAGAATCTTGGAAGATCCAATATAAATGACAATGTGTTTAAAAATGAGCCCTTGTTAAAATGCCTTTTAAAATTGTGGTTTATTATAAAAAGAAACATGTTTATTGTAGCCTGAAGCAGTAAATGATAAGAAAACACATCCCATCTAGATATAATTAGTAATAGCTCCTTTGGGTAATCCTCTCCAATGCATATTATATTATCTTTTTTTTCCTCAAAATTAGATTATACTTTATATAGTAATTCATTTTTGCATTCATTCAACAAATATTGACTCAGCCCCTATGGTGAGTCAGATGCTTAGGATACAGACTTGAATGAGACTGATATTACCACTGAGCTCATGAGGAAGTGAAATAGGGGAAACATTGTTTAAAAATATATTTTCAGAAATCCAGAAGACTCTCAGTTTTATAGTGGCAAAGTAAAAATATTCACTCTCCTCTCAGATATCACCCCAAAACAGCAAACAGAGAAACCGGGATACATACTCCATTTTTTAACAAGCCAGGAAAAACCTTTAGCTCATAAAGGTTAAGGGTGTAACATGTCATTTCTCACTGTTACATCACTGGGTAGTGTTGACCTCCACTCTGCTTGGCCAGATTACCATTCCATCTTCTACAGACTGTTAAAATCTTTCATTCATTTAAGTCTCTTTCAATACCTTTATTCCTATGAGTTCTTAACTTAATTTATTCCTTTCTTCTCATTTGAAAGCATTTTCAGAGAAAAACCCAATGCACATATGGCCAACCACCTGTTTAATCAGTAGATCCAACATAGTGTTTCAAATAAAATAAATATAATATTGTAATTGCGCTAGGGTATAACAATAATTCCTTAACATCGTCAAATATCTAAGCACTATTCAAATTTCCCCCAATTATAGCCCAATGTGTTTTAGTTTTTCTTTCTAGCCGTAGAGCTTTTAATCTGATCTTTAAATTTAACAGTGTTTCAGGAATATATTTCTGTGCCAATAATTATGAGTTAATCACCATCCTAATGCAAGAACAGTAGTTGGTGGGTAGATAAACCATAAAATCGCTATTTGCTATTTTGTCCTTCAAATAAAACCATAATGCAGCCCTAACCGGTTTGGCTCAGTGGATAGTGCAGCGACCTGCAGACTGAAGGGTCCCAGGTGCAATTCTGGTCAAGGGCATGTGCCTTGGTTGCAGGGGGTGTGCAGGAGGCAGCTGATGTTTCTCTCTCATCGATGTTTCTAACCCTCTATCCCTCTTCCTTCCTCTCTGTAAAAAAATCAGTAAAAATATATTTAAAAGAAAATAACAACAAAAAACCATAATGCGTGTGTGGGTAGGTAAATGTTTTTACCTGTTTACGTCCTTAAGTGCTGTTTATTTAAGCATCCACTAGTCACCGAAAAATGTATACATGTTAAGGTGTTAGGCAAGTCTGACCTAACTAGCATTATTATCAGCATTTTGGTTTTTCTTGACCTACTTCCGCGATAGAAAATGTCATCGCATTTTTGCTTAAGTTGTATTCACTTCTTAATGAGGCTGACCAGTGCCATTTGCATTTCTTCTTTTTCTTTATCAATTTTCTTCCTACCCGGGTTTTATCTTTAGACCTACTGGCTTGAGGGCTACTTTGGTTGTAAACTCTTCACTTGGGGGAACAAAGCTAGGAAAGGACGTGGTAGAGCTCCAGCCTTCTGTGGATAGATCGGCAGGGCTTATCGAAATGAGTTCCCTGTCACTACCAGAATTCAAGGAGGGTCTTGATCTTTTGATAGAGATGCCTTAGGACAGATTCCAGACTGCAATGTGAGAATGAACCAGTCAATTCTGAGGGTTCCTGAAATCTTAAGATCTTTCTTTTAAATTAAAGAGATGGGTTTAAAAAACCAGTTACATATGTACTACTCTTTGTAATATTTTAAGCAATAAAACAAAATTTAAAAAAAAAACAGTTACATAATTCCTCAAAAATCTTAAATTTATAGAAGAACTTTTATTGTACAAAGGGTCCTTATAGTAACAGTCACAACCTTGCCTGGGTTTCAAACCAAAATGACAATAAATATTAAGCACTTAAAAAACCACAATTGACTGTAATGTATCTCACTGAATACATTAATGAAGATTGCTCTAATTAATAGAAGTAGATGTGGAGGGGAGGAAGGAGAGAGAGAGAGAGGCAGAGGAAGAGGACGAAGGGAGGGAGGGAAAGAAAAGAAGAAAACACTTCATTAACTCTAGTGTTGGCTTGAGTTACTGGCTATGAACTCATATTTAGTGGTTTTAGTTAGAGCTCCCTTTACCCCCATTCGCTTTCTTTTCAGTGGCTGGTTTCTTTAGCCTCTGAAAATATTGACCTGGAATAGGTGGCAGGTTTCCTTGTCTGCTGAGCGCCATTGTTAAATTTCAAGGTTCAGAACCAAACAGGGACAGCATCATAGCCTCGAGAATGAAAACCTCTCAAGAGTGACTCCTCAGAATGTCAGCGAGAAAGCCTCAGAGGTGTAACCTCTGTTTACCAGCTGCTCTCCCTCTGTTTACCAGCTGCTTTCAGAATGTATTCACCTTCCTGATACCCCTTCCTGAAGGCAGGCTGCATGTCGCCATTTACAAATGGTGTCACTGAATTTGTGGTTGGTTTTGCTACTTTTCAATGCTAGCGTGATTTCGTCCTGGAATCTGGACTTCCGGCGATTTCATTGCCCTCATAGAATGCTCAAGCACATGTTATCGGTTGGGATCATCATATCTACTTTGCTAATCTAGCAGGGATTTTAGGAGTACGGTTAGGTTTGAATACTATAAACCTAATAATGATCAACCTTATTCCTTATGGAGAAAAACAACCAAACAACGTGGCTCCATTAGCTATGCTTGCAGGACAGAGGAACATGGGACATTCGGGGGTTAATTTCTACTCCTGTTTTAGGACAAGGTAGACTAAGAATACTTTTATAGCTTATCTATTGCATATAATAGCTCCTAAAGAAAACCATGGAAGGATTTTATTCTCTGAGTACACCAAAATGCTATTTTTGTACAAATAAAATCTCCAGGGGGATTTTTAAAAATTAGGTGGCACATGTCTCCAACAGTCTTCATCTGGTAACTATTTGGCATTATCTGATTGGTCATCAAGGGAGTCCCTTTCTAAATTCCCATGTAGAAATATGGTGCACTTAAAGGTAACAGATCCCCAAATGCACTCATCTGCCTGCTCATCGTGAACTGTCTGTACCCCTGCTGGTGGTGAAATGCAGGATTTTATCCTTATCCAGACCCTTGCTCTTCTGTTCAGAGGAAACTAAGTCATTCCATGATTTCCTGTCTACTTCTAGGTGGCGGGGCAAGAGAGAAAAATGAAATCATGACCTGTTTAGTGTGATGGGCAACCGTTGGCTCCAGGAAGTCTGAAGTGGATACAACCGTCTCAATTTAGAAACTCCCAAAAACAGACCCTAGGAAAAAATTCCAGTACAAGAAGGATAGTTGGGAGTTGAAAAACGTATCAGACACCAGACAGCCACTGAGGAACTAAGACAGACAAAGGAAGTTAGACGATAAAGGGTGCATTATCAAGTCAATCACCACTGTGGTTCCTGGAAATTTATCACTCTGGAACTCCCTGGCCATGAGTATAGGACACACCTCTCCATACCACTCCATCTGAGAGGCGAGGCTGACGTCTTCATGCACCAACTCCCTCCCACCAGTGGTTGAGGATACTTGAGAGCAGGGAAAACTCCCCAAGTCTTCCTCTCTGCCATCCAGTGGGCACTGTAGGCGACTGTGGCTGCAGAAAGTCCTCAGGCAGTCAAGGACAGGTGCTTGCACTTGGGAGGCTGGACAGTTTGCCCAGATGCATTAAAGGTGAAGGAATGTGGGCAGGACATCAACATGTGCTCAAAGGGTGAACTTTTGCCTTTTCCTAGGAGAGACCTTACTTGGCCTTTAAATCTTAAGCATATCTATCCCTTCTCTTGGCATCTGTTTCCTCATCTTAAATGGGGGTGAGGGTGCTGGATGAGGGGCCATTGAAGGGAAATTAAATGGAATCTTGCTCCATGTCTCTGAAGCTTGGTTGTGCTTGTGTATCACACACCCGGCAATTGCTTTAGAAACTTGCATCTCCAACTGTTGGCTAACTTTGAAGAGCCTTCCTCGCATTCTTGATTGGGGTCCGAGACTCCAATTGCTATCTCTCCCTAGATTAAAGCTTCTGGTGCTTTCTGCAGCCTCCTGAAATTGCTCTTAAAAGCAGCAAGATGAACATCAAATTATTTTGCCACAGAGCATGATTTTTTTTTTTTCAGATGCAATCACCAATTTAATCATGTGCGTGTTTATAAAAGAAGTGCTTTGGGTGGGTAGCGCACTTTAAGAAATTTGGGGAAAGATAAACCCAAATGGAAATATATTATCTCAGTCCTCAGCTGTGTTGTGTTTTATTACCCTTATTGCTGGTTATCTGCCTTGTAACTCCCCTGTAAAAGTGGGGACAACAAAGTTGAAAATCAAAGTGTTACATTTACTTTGAAGCTTCTGTGAACTTACCATGCCCGCAGCTCAGGGTGGCAACTGACTCTGAAAACATTAGCAGTGCTGCCTCACCCAGTCTCATTGTATCTTGCCAGTATCCTAGCCACTATCTGTATCAAGTGAAGAGAATCTTATCTGCATTCATAGACTGAGTCTTATTAGATGATGTCCAGTCTTGTTATTTGACCAACTACTTATTCTTTGGGCTCTTTGTCACTCACATGTTCACCAAAGAAAAAAGAAAAACAAACCTATAGTTTATCTTCAAGACAAAGAAATGTATTACACTTAACCTAGTGGATATCTCTTATTGAAACAGAATTTTTGAACTGGAACCTGGATTCTTTGCCATAGTGAAAGAATTAAGCCATGGACAGAAAATGGTTTAGCAAAGTGGAGATTATTAAAGAACAAGTATAGATTCCCACGTGGGTAAGGGGAAGAATCTCACAGAACGGACTCCCACGTGGGGAGGAGGAAAGGGTACAACTGAGTTCCTTTTCCCTGTGGCTTATAAAGGCTGCAGATCCTGGTGCCTTGATAGCCCCTTACTGTTCACTATTCTCTTGGACTGGTTACTATAGTAACTCCTGGGCTCAAAGGTTGAACCTCACAAGGGACACGTGAGATTCTTCCCTCCCCTTTTTTATTGTTTTTTTTTATTCCCTTTGGGCTTTCTTTTTCTCCTTCTGAGCTTCTTTTGTTGTTCCCCAGCTCCCTCATTCTATGGAAATATACCTGTTGCAGCTTTTCAGCTCTCCTATTCTATGGAAATATACCTTCTGCTGCTCTGCAGCTGTGTGTTTCTTCCATGGTCCCCTTAATTTCTAAAATTTCTTAAAACCTGTCCCCCTTCCCCCCAAAAAAATCCTGTTTCGTTATGGTAGATATAATACATTCATTAGCAGACATGCATATTATCCACTAATGGGATTAAGACTGTCACATAATACATTGTCTTCTTTTGCCATTTGCTTAATCCATACATTGTTGAGTTCAACACCTAGCCCCCTGGCCTGTGGCTGAGAAAGGGCATTCGGAGGCTGATGCTATTGTGGGGACTTGACAATGACTATATCCATAATCCTGACACCTAAAATAACCATTCAGGTTGAGCAACTTATAATTTTTCTTGAATTGGAAGACTATCACTTAAACGGTTCCTAGCTATTGGTTGGCCTGAGCACGTGATAGAACTGTTGGCAGAATGAAGCAGGCTGGTTGGCTGGACTTTAGGAGGAAGGAGAAGTTTGGGACAGGCCCCTGCTATTTTGGCATCACTCAAAGTCACACAAAAAAAGCAGGGGAAGAAAAAGATTAATATGATCCAGGAGAATGTATGTTTGAATAATAACACATTCCTTTATCTTTTTGATCCAAAGAATCAATCAATGCCTCTTTACCTGCGAATCAGGTGTATTTCCTTGATTACGAATGCAGGATGAACGTGCCATTGTAGTTATCAAGAATGGTACTTGAAAGCTTTGTGGGCAGGTTCTAACTTCTATTTTGAAACAGGTGTTGCAGGTGAAGAGTGCACAGGAAGCAGCAAAGCCTGAAAGGTGAGGAGAGCAAGCCCCAGGAGGTCACAGGGTCACAAGAGTTGGGGGAAGGCCCTGGGAGAAGAAGCATTCCCCTCCCACTGCTACTCAAGGAAGGGAGGAAAGGAGAGAAAGGCCCATGCTAGTGTTGCAGAAAGACCAAAAAAACTAAGCGACACTTTGAAGAAGTGGAGAAATCACAGTTTTAATAACACGCGTGGACTCTGAGGTTGTCCCAAATCCCAAATCAGAGTGGGGGTAGCACTCGAGAACCTTGCTTTATAACTGCCCCTCGAGTTCATTGATTTGCAAATATACTCCCTCCCCCCAGGCCCTGAAGGGAGTATTCTGTTCATCTACCCTTCCCCCAAGTGTTCCTAGGTTTGGGGCTCAGAACAAAGCTCCTGCTCTCCTGCAGGACAGGGCTTTGTTTGGTTTTATGGCCTGACATTCCTTGCAAGACCAGCTTCCTCCTCACTAGTCTAGATATTTTTTCTGTGAACTAGGGCCAGTTTAGTTTTCTTATAGACCTTCCACAAGAAAATCTTTACAGTATCCTCACTTCATGTGATCCATGAAGGTAAAATTCCCATGACCACTGGTCCATGTTCCTTGACTGGGAGGAGCAAATCTGTTTAACACCTGCAAATAAAGACTCCTATCTCCTTCTCTCTCCCATTGCTCAGTACAGTTTCCCAGTAATACAGCTAACCATGTCTTCCAAATCTGTTTCACTTTTCTGTCTCTCTCAGTTGAAAATGAACAAGGAGCCAAAGAGAGGTGATGCATTTTCACCCTCAAATGCACCAAAAGTCCAGGGGAAGGTCAAAGGGCATCTCAGGAAGGGGAGGGCCTTTTCAAGTGCACTGCAGAGAGTGGGGCGAAGACTGGCAAAGGCACCAGGACCTCTGCGCACTCAGAGAGCCTAGCTAATATTGGTGCCTGAATGTGAGCACCGGCCTAGCCAGTCCTGTGCTTGTTTAGCCACGAAACACAATGATGCACAGACCTGGTCCTTGACCTCAAGGAGCTTCATGCTGAGTATGTGTGCAGGGTGGGAAGTGGAGATGTGTGCGTGCGTTAACTTCTGTTGAGAGGGAGCAGGCCGGCCCTGGGCTGTGTGATAATTTCTGGGGGTAGGTGAAAGTAGAAGGGCAGACATCACATCCAGGTGAGAGAGGATTTCATACAGGAGATGGCATCTGAGCTGAAAACAACAGGTCAAGAAGGATAGTGGGACAGTTTGCAGACAGAGGGAGCATGGGGGCAACATCCCAGAGGCAAGACACTGCATAATTTTTTTAGAGGAAGGGACAGTGTTTCACAGTCACTTAAGCATTGTCCTTCCTCTGTTTCTTAGACAAATCAACTAGAGCTGGGAAGTTCAAGTGACTGACCAAGGTCTCAGGCTTAATGATGCATAGAACCAGACCCACAGCTCTTTCCACCACACCACCCACAATCCCAATCCTACTGAGTCACCGTAAAATAAGGACCCACATCACTGACTCTTCTTCTGCTGTTATCCCTGTCTCCTTCCTAAGTTACATAATTGTGATGTCGGAAGTGAAGAGAAATGAAACCTCCCAAGTCGGAGCAAAGGCACCAGATGTCTTCCAACTCCTGGACGCAATGGGGAGTCTCTTTAATGACTTGCGTAGTTCCACCCTCCTCCCCCTGGCATCTTGGTGTTGGCTGCACATATGGTGCCTCTTCCTTCCTGAGGAATTGCTTTTACTGGTATCATTTCCTGTCACAACCTTAATATTCTCTTAATGTACTGCACTGCTTGTGGAGCTAATCCGTTATCTCTTGTTATAGAGGCCTCATTCTGAATGCCGGAGCAGAGACTCTGAGCCAAAGAGCAACACTGCCTTTGTATGTGCATTAGTTTCAAACTTTGACTTTTGAATGATGGACATAATTTTCTGGGTTGTGAAGTCACAAGTTTGTGTGAGGCATGACTCTGTTAGTCTGTTTGGGTGGCTTTCCACTGCTAGTGATAACAGCAACAACAACAAAAAATGTACTCTGTTTAAAAATGTAATCTCCTGCAACTAAAACATTCAGCCATAATGTAGATGGCAGGTGAAGTTGAATCAAGCAGATCACCACTATCACCAATGGCGAATGTTCTCCCACCTCCCCACTCTGTCTTCCACAGCGTTTGTTCTGTCCTTACCTTAGGCACAATATTGATTCCAAAATGTTTCCCTGCAGTAAGCAGGACTATTAAGTTTCACAGTTTATAACAAGCAAGAAGCAAAACTTTTCTACCCAAAGATCCCCATAAATGTCTTCACTGCATTGGCCTAAACTGTATTATATGCCCACCTATGTGATGTGACTGCCCAGCTATGTAATGGGACCCAGGTAGGAGATGTGCTGATTGTCTTAAGGCCAACCAACCAAAACCTCTGGTTCAGACCTTCAAGCATCACAGCAGGAGAGGAGACATGGATGCTGGAGAGGACACCAATGAGTCAGCATGGGCCTTGGGGAATCTCTACAGGGGTAAGAACTTAGAATCCAAATGCCTACTTGTAAATATTAGCCCCATCACTCACTACCTAGTGATTTTGAGAAAGTTACCTAATCTCTTCAGTCATCACTTCCTGCGTTTGCAAAATGGGATTAATGTAAGAACACAGTAGTTAATTGAATTTTAGGAGTTAAATTCTTAGTATAGCATTCAAAATCCTTCCAAAGAATAAACTAACAACTAAGCAAGGGAAGACTTGTTTATTTAATAAGGACTTGTACGCTTTGTAGTTGTATAAAGCACTTTATTTCACTAAACACTTTGATGCTTCTTAACTGCTTCAGCCACGCACAAACAACTGAGGCAGGTGGGAAAGGACTCTTGCACCCATCTTACAGATGAGAAAACCAAGGTTCAGAGTCATTCAGTAACTTACCTGAGTTAAACATACCAATCGATTGACAAAGTTGGTCTGTGTTCACAGCCCTTTGCAATATGGAGTGTGGGTACTTGAGTTCTTCACTTGTGTTTTCAGGGTTCGAAATCTGCACTGCCCATTATAGTGTCCATAAGCCAGAGGGAATTATTTAAATTTGCACTAATTAAAATTAATGAAATTAAACTATTGGTGTGATACTGTCCCCATTTGGGGTACAGAAGTCCTAAAACCTTGGAATTTCTACTGGGAGCATCTTTTGTTCCAATATTGGTTCTTTGACCTCCATTCCTGACACAGGGTTCCTGAAACTATGAAAATACCCTGGTTGGCAAGAGTGTCTTTGGTCTACTGAGATGACTCTTTGTGGCCTCTGGATCACTCCTTGGTGAGGGATGGTCAATGGAAAGACCAAGCCAGGATGAAGCGCTTGAAACTCTCAGCCTCGCTCTCCCATTCTTATGAGAAGGGAAAAGGGCTGAAAATGGAGTTATGATGGATCCTAGCTATGCAAGGAAGCCCCCATAATCTAAAAGCATGGGGTTTTGGGTTGGCACACACGTGGAGATGCTGGGAGAGCAACATGCCCAGACAGGACATGGAAGCCCTGCTCCCCTTCCTACATACTTGTCCCGTGAATCTTTTCCAGCTGGGTGCTCATCTATATCCTAGCATAGCCTTTAATCCACTGGCAAATGTAAATACGTGAACCCAAGGAAGGGGGGTCATTGGACCATCTGATCGCAGGTCAGAGGCATAGGTGATAACCTGGACTTTTGACAGGTGTCTAAAGTGTGTGTGAGTGTGTGTGTGTGTGTGTGTAGGGGGAGTGTTGTGGTATTGAGCCCTCAACCTGTGGAATGAGACACCATTACTATGAATAGTGTTAGAATGGAATTAAATTGCAATGTTGCCTCCTTGCAGGAGGCAATCCAGCTACTGTCACAGAGAACTGCTTTTTGTGGGGAGGGGCAGTGACATGCATTTGGTGATTAGAAGTAAAATGTTCTGTGTGAGTAGTAAAGGAGAATTGCACATAAGAAACACTTTCATGGAAGAACTTGTTTTTTTCTTCCCCTACATAGGAAGGTGGATAAATGGGTTTTCCTTTATATTCAGTGCCTCAGTCATACGGGCCACATTGGTCAGTACAGATATAAAAACATGCCCACCATCACTGAAAGTTCTGTTCGTGGTTCTAAACCAAGACACATATTAAACACTTCATATCTTTTTATACGCACTTATGGGAAATAACAGGGTTAAAGTCCTTAAAGGACATCCTTTTAATGCCCTGGATAGGTTAAAATGCAGGTAGATCAAAACAGTAGTAGGATTTAATGAAGTTGAGAGAATCAATAAAAGAAAGAAGATGCTGCTGACCATCCAAAATCCTTTGTGTTCATGCCATATGGGTGTCATGTTATTGAATGTCAAAATACAGTAACATAAATAATAAAACATGTTTGATTCTATGAAGAGCGAGTTCTACTTTAGGTAAGTTCCAAACTTTCTTTTCTCCCTAGTACTCTCATCTTGTCTTTCCATTCTCAAAAAAAAAGAAAGAAAGGTCTTTGAAACCACCATTCTCTGCAGCAAGCGAGGTCTACAGTACAGAAATGGTAAGCAGAAGGGGCGTGGTCATTCTGATGTCTGCGTTGAAAGCTACCAGGAACCTGGCATCCTGTTTGGGAGGGTTTGGAGCATTTCCCTATTTCCATGCCAGACCATGTTTTCATAAGTAGGTCCTCTAGAAAGGACTCCATTCCCAAAGCGTGTCATGAGCTGTGGACAAGCCGCACACAGAGGGTCTGTGGAAAGGAAATGTAATGAGGCCTCTCCTGCAGCTGCCCCTTCCTTCTCTCCTTGGCTTATCTTCCTCACAGGCCTCACACATGCATTTTGTCTGGGTGTGTATGTGTGTGTGAAAAGGGGCAAGTTGGGTGGGTAAGTGGAGGTGTCATCAAGCAAAAGAAACATTTCCTCTGGTTAATCTAGTACCTGGATGGCCAAGGCCATCTCTGGATGACAAGAACTCCGTGTCTATTTCCCCAAAGTGCATTGGCCTTCTCGCACGTGGACAGAGAGGCAGCTGGGTTTGCTCTGGCTAAAGACAAGCTCCCAGTTGCTCTCTCTCTCTCTCTCTCTCTCTCTCTCTGGAAGCATTTTCTTTGGCTCATCCTTGACCCAGTCATTGGAAGTTTTTCTCTCCATTTGAAGGTTTTTCCTTCTATCCACTGTCCATCAAGATTTTGTTTGTCTCCGATTACCTCTTAATAAGATGTGGCAAATGAAATCTTCATGTGTATCTCCACACCTGGGTGCAACATATGTTACAGACTCTGGTGAACCAAACAGGACTTTCATGCCTTTTGCATGAAGGAGGGGGGGAATGTATTGACCTGAAATAAATACCATGACAAAAGCTGGCTTCCTCCCAAGAATATATATAGAGAATAGTAGAGGCCTGGTGCACAAATTCATGCACGGATGGCATTCCTTGGCCTGGCTGGCAATCAGGGCTGATGGGGGTGGGGGAGAGGTGCCGGCCAGGGACAGGGGCCACAGGAGGTTGGCTGGCTGGGGGGTGGGGCTGTAGGAGGTGACCAGCCACAGGAGGTTGGCTGTGGAAGCAGCTCTTGCATTGAGCATCTGCCCCCTGGTGGTCAGTGTGCATCATAACAACCAGTTGACTGGTAGTTCAGTCATTCCGTCGCTTAGGTTTTTATATATATAGATTGCTTTTAAACAATCATGGCTTTTTAAAAAGTGACATCTTGCCCTGGCTGGCATTTCTCAGTGGTTAGAGTGATGGCATGTGCACCAAATGGTGGACGGTTCAATTCCTGGTCAAGGGCATGTACCTGGGTTGCAGGTTCACTCCCCTCCCCGGTCAGGGCACATACAGGAGGCAACCAGTCAATCAATGTGTCTCTCTCATCTCTCTCTCTCTCTCTCTCTTCAATCTCTTCCCCTCCCTCCCTTCCAATCTCTCTGAAAAGCAATTGAAAAAAGATCCTCAGGTGAGGGTTAATAAAAAAAAATGACATCTTTAGAAATAAATGAACAAAATCAATGCAAATAAACCAAACAAAAATAGGTTTTATTTGAGGTGGTTTTACCTGCTTCTTTAGTTAGAATTAGGAAACTTTTACAGGGGAGGGTCCCAACTGTCAGTGTGAGCTGACCTCCCCAGAACTTGAATATAGCCAGTCAGGGAGCAGTAGGACCTTCACCTAACAGCGCTGCCTGGGAATGCAGCTACAGGATTGCAGGTGGACAGTGATGGCTGGGCATGGAGCTCCAGGATTCCAGGTGGACAATGGGGGCTGGGCACGGCGCTGCAGGCTTCCAGGTGGACAGAGGAAACATTCTATTCAGACTTTAGTTAGGGAACGTCACACAAATCAGTGCCTTCCTCCCTCTCCTGCCGTTGGGTTGGCCACCCAGCACTGTTTTAAATGAACTGGTGGCACAGTTGCAATGAACAAATCTATTTAGAACGTAGTGACCTGTATGGACCCTGGGTGCCTGCTGGGGATCCAGAGTTCTCTAACTATCTCGCTCGCACATCACATAGAGTGGAATTTAGAATCCCAGGGCTTTGGGCCATGTTCTGAGAGGAGGTATATTTGAAAGTACTTGGTGCTGGGATCTAATTCTGATCTGATCCAGGTGATATGTAGACATCAGTCTCTCTTTCACTGATTAGCTTCTCCCCCTTCCCCATATTTAAGGTGACCAGATATCCCGCTTTTGGCGGGACAGTCCCGATTTTTAACAGTCTATCCCGCATCCCACGGTGTTTTAAAAAAGTCCCGATTACTCTTTGTAATATTTTAAGTAATAATAAAAGAAAAAAAGAAAGGGAAAAAAAAAGACACCGCCCCCCCCGCCCCGGTCAACAGTGTACCGCTTTAAATCTGGTCACCTTACCCATATTCTATTACCTTCTCTCCCTCCAGTTCATCTATCCCCCAGTGTTGCCTCAGTGTGAATATAATAGCCTGAAAGGAAGGCTGCTACATGAGGTGGGGGGGGGGGGGTAAATGGGGGGAATAAGGACACATATGTAATAGCTTAATCAATAAAGAAATTTTTAAAAAAGAAGCTCTATATGGGGACAGAGAAAATCCTTACTCTCATGTCTCAGCAGAAGCCTTCACAACCTCTTTCCTCCTCAGTATCCTCAGCTATTATGTGCAGAGATTAATACCTACGTCCTGGGGACAATTGCTGTGAGGAAATCAAATATGCAATAATCACAATTGAAATGAAACCGGGTCATCTGATGACAAGGACTAATGGAAAGGCTTCACCTGCTTTGTTTTTACAGCCACCCTAGGAGATGCCTATAATTGTTTCCATTTAGAAGATGAGACTGCAGAGGCTCAAGGAGGGTGAGTGGTGTCTTTGATTTGTATGTGTATTCAGGTCTAGACCATGTGATTTTTAGATTATGAGCTCTAAGATACTGATACCATGAACAGAACAGAAATGTTAACACAGAAAAAGCTCTAAAAGTGTTCATTACTTACCTCTAATACTGTCATTACTTTTATTTGCCATACTCTAGTAAAATTTCCAGCTAGAAGTGGATTATATTTCTAAAAAATACAATACAAGTCATAATGAAATGACTTTTATTTAATAGGAGGTATTCCAGAACACAACATCCTACATCTTATCTGCCAGCCTGGCTTCAAAAGACATCGACTACTTAACATAAATCCTATTAAGGCAGGAGGAAGCTGTAGGAGGTGATGAGTACATTTATGGCACAGGTTGTGGTCATGATTTCCTGGGTGTATATTGATCTCCAGATTCATCAAGTTGTATATATTACATATGTGCAGCTTTTGACATATATGTCAATTATATCTCAATTAGGTGGTGGTTGTTTTTTTAAAGACATTGGTCAGGCTTGAAAGAGCACTATACAAATAACAAAGAGATATTATTTAAAATTTAGGTAACGATTTTCCAAGTATTGAATCTAGGTTTGATTAGAGAATGATGTGACGTGTTGAGAAGTTACAGCAAAGGAAGGTAATGACCTTAAAGGCACAGTCCTGAGATGAAGTAAATTAGGCAGATGGAGAGGGAAGAGTGAAAAGGTGGTCCTCTCCCCCCCCTGACCTTCACTTCTCTCTTTCCCTGTGTCACACCTGCTGTTGGGAGGAAAGTGAGGAGTCGCACTCTTGGATGGCTTGCAGATTCAGTTCTTCTCGACCTGTCTTTGAGACTCTTAGGAGAGAACAAACCCTTGAGAGCTTCCTGCTAGAATGTTCTTCCTTCCCCCTCCAACCCAGGTCCCCATGTGACTTAACAATGTTGATGAATATCCTATATAATAAAAGCCCAGGAACCGAACGGCAGAATGACTGTGGCCCCTTGCCCCAGCAGGGCAGGCTAGCTGTATCCCACCAGTGCATGAATTCACGCACCAGGCCTCTAGTGTTTACATAAATGAAAGATATAAGGGCAACATTATACTGGGAGAATAGTGCTATTGTGATTCAAAGAATTTAGCCAATACAGTGATCAGAGCACTGATGGGAGAGCAGAGAAACCTTCAGGCACACTTCCAACCACAGTGCTGTCATCCAGGCTCTGCACAGAGATGGAACAACCCCTGTCCCAGTCCTTGAGAGCTCGCAGGTTAGCAGGGAAGATAAGACACCGAGACAAGCAAGCCTTTTGCAAGGGAGAAAATGCCAAGTGCCACAAGACAGGTCCAAACAGGGGGCTGAGGATTCTGGAGAAGCTGAAATGCACCCTGCTGGGGGGATCAGAAGGCCTTCCTGGAGGAGGTGGTATTTGATCTTGCTCTGAAAGGATCTCTAGAACTTCTGAGCAGACACTGAGCCCCGGGGTGCCAGGCATGGGAAGATCCCACAGCAAATAAACAGTAACACATTCAGTTTGATTTTGTCCCTGGCTTCTTGGTGCACATGGCATTATTAAGCTCCTAAACATAAACATATTCCTTTTAAAATCCATCTTCAAAGTTGACTGGAGTTCCAGGCCTGTGAAGACTTGACATATCAAAAGAAACTTGCTGACACAGACTGGAGTGTGGAGCTTGATCTAGTCTAATATATGGTTTTAATGTTTCTCATTTTGCAGCCTTGCCAGCTACCATCGATCATCCACTGTCACATCTAAGTTTCCTAAATTACTGCTTTTTAACTTTTGTCACTTATTCAGCAAAGCAATATATTCGAAAAGCTGCCCCCCTCCCCAGCTAGTCAACCCCTGGATTGTATCTTAATATTAAGAGTGTGAGAAGGAGAAATAAAAATCTTCGTTTCGTTCAGAATAAGCAGAGTCTTCTTCTTATTCGGGTATTAAATTCAAGAATTGATGTGAGTATGTCACCTCTCAATTGTTTAGGGTGAAGAAACTATGAAACTGGTGAGAAGCGGAAGAATAGAACACATTCAGAGTTGTAATTATGGAAATTAGAGAGAGAGAGAGAGAGAGAGTAAACTCTTTGGAGCATTTCTGGATAATGGATCAAAGGAAATCATTGCCTCTACTTTAAGATGTGGGTGAGAAGGAGCCACTGGCTGCTGGACCTTGATGAGAAAAAGAAATTGGGTCGCGGTTAGCTCTGCTTTAGCTTTAGTCTTGTTTCTTATATGACCTCCAACTGATTGGCTCCACAGCGGATCAGTATTAGGACTGACTTTCTGGCCTGACTTGGCCTTTTCAATCAAATGGAAATGCCTGCTGGTGGGTGAAGTTGTACGCTAACCACAGGATAATGTGATCTGACTACACTTGTCGTAAGTTCACCATATGCTCTGCTTTTTCCAAAATCGGTTCCAGTTTACAACTGCTTTTTCAATGTGCTACATGGCTAGCATTCCTTTTTATTCTCAACAGTGTCTTATGCCCAGCCGGTGTGGCTCAGCAGTTTAGCATTGACCTATGAACCCAGAGGTCATGGTTCAATTCCAGGTCAGGGCACATGCCTGAAGTGCAGGTTTGATCCCCAGTAGTGGGCCTGCAGGAGGCAGCCCATCAATTATTCTCTCTCTCTCTCTCTCTCTCTCTCTCTCTCTCTCTTTCTCCTTCCTCTCTGATATCAATAGAAAATATATTTTTAAAAAGTGTCTTATATTATATAATAATCCTCAGTAAACAGAGCCACCAGCATGGCAGACAAAGAACTGAGGGCTGTCCCCTGATTGTGGGTAAAGCCGGTCTCTCCAATCCCCCAATTTCTGTTCTGGTTGCTCTGTGTGAGACTCCCCACAGACCAGTTTAGCCACATGAAGCCCGAGAAGGTGATCAGTAGAGTCCTCAGCATTATTCAGAGATGAATCTTCCAGTAATATCATGGAAAGCAACTTATGTGTGGCTGGGACATATTGTGTAAGTGAGACTTTCCAATGGATACATATGCTAAAGTCTCCTCCTACTTTCTGCTTATTTCATCTCCATTGAGGGCACCGCGGGCTACCTGTCCATGTTTTGAAAAAGGACTGAGGACTTCTGATTCCAGCTAAGATAAAGTTAGCACACTCCAATATATCCCGCCCCGCCCCCATTAGAACTAAAAAAAATCCAGACAGAATAAATGAAGAAACTATCCATTGACTCTGGAAAGTAAGTGATTATAGGAAAATTAGTTGTCCTTTTTAATTAAAATTCTTTTATTATTATTATTGAAATAATAATAAAAGAGAAAATTATTTTCTTTTATTATTTTAAAAAGGTTTATCACACACACACGCCCTCCCACATTCAAAGTTAAATGTAGTTTAACCTTGCTTGTTGCTATACTTTTAAAAAATGGTTTCAAACTATATCTTGCTTTGGGAACTTTTCCCCAAAATTAGGCTCCTAAGTCAAGCCCATGGCAGTTGGTTCAATGTTCATTTTCATTGTGGCATGGGATTCCATTGTACAAATAGGCCACAAATTATTTACCTGTTTCCTTTTTTAGAATTTGGGTGTTTTTCCCCAGTTTGTTTTCACAAAGGAAAATGCTGCTATGGACATTCTTATGCATGTTTCTGGTGTGGACACATGATAACATCTCCCCGGAGTAAAATTGCTGGGTGTTGCTAAGTTGTGCAGGATATGTAAGTGTTACAGGCTAATGCCAACTCATTTTCCAAAGTGCTTGGACGAAACTATACTCCTCTCAGAAAAGTGTAAATGTATCCTGTTTGCCCATACCCCTTCCTACCCTCCTTACTGTTAGAGTTCTTGATGTTTGACAGTCTGTTGGGTGTAAATATTATTCTCACTGAGACTTGCTTTCTGCTGACTTGCTTTATACATTTTCTCATATCCCGGAGCACATGAAAATGATACTATTTTAGCCTTTTTCTGCAGTAACTTACAGCAAGGCTTCTCTGGTCTGGTCTGGAAGTGACGGGCATGGAAGATCTGAGCACTGCACTCCCCAAGTGGACATGCTGAGGGCTGAGTTGATCAATATTTCATTCCGCTAACAAACAAATGCGTTTGGGGAGCTCTTGATAAGAACTAATGTGAAGAGTGGTGTCCAGGAGAACTGGAGAACTGTCTAAAGGGCCCATTAATTACCTCCCTGACAGCTCCCAGTTCTGTATGCACTCAGATTACTTCAGATGCTGGTGGGAACTCAGGGTGAAAACGCCTTCTAAGGAGCTCATCTACTTGACTGATTTCCTGCTGAGGGTGGTGGAATGTGCAGTTGCAAACATCTTGGGTTCTTAGCATCAGTGAGGCAACGTATCAGTCTTGCATCTCCCAACCCTGAGTTTCTTGTTTCGTAGGACAAATAAATCTATATTTCTCAAAGATGTTGTTCGTGGGTCTTCGGTTGGATATAGCCCAACAGGTTCCTAATTGGCATCCAACTCAATATTGCTGGGCACTTACTATTGTCCTGACACTAGATGTCTTACTTAATTTATACCAATAAATGGGGAAAAGAATATACTGCTAATAACTGCCACTAAAAAGGGATATGTACAAAGAAAGATAATGGTACTCATCTTTACATTGTTGCTGAGAGTCCTCTAAGTGTCAGATGCCTTATGCTTATCATTTTTTAAAATTTTGTTTTATTGCTTAAAGTATTACAATGAGTGATAGATAGGTCTCCATTTTTTCCCCTTGACCTTCCCCCGGCCTCCCCTACCTCCCAGTGTCTTGTGTCTACTGATTATGCTCATATGCATGCATACAAGTCCTTCAGTTGATCTCTTAACTCCCCCCCGCAACCCTCCCCAGCCTTCCAGCTGTAGTTTGATAGTCTGTTCAATGCTGTTCTGCCTCTGTATCTGTTTATGTTCATCAATTTATAATGGTCTTTATTATCCATAAATAAGTGAGATCATGTGGTATTTTTCTTTCATTGACTGGCTTATTTCACTTAGCATAATACTCTCCAGTTCCATCCATGCTACTGCAAATGGTAAGAATTCCTTCTTTTTTACAGCAGCATAGTATTCCATTGTGTAGATGGACCACAATTTTTTAATCCATTCATCTGCTGATGGGCACTTAGGCTGTTTCCAAATCTTAGCTATGGTAGTCAACATCATCATTTTTAATGTTCCAATGAGGCAACAAGGCTATGAGTATAGTTTAAACCAGTCCCTTGACCATGAGCTGAGTTCGGGTCTTACTTAGATCATGCAATAAATTTGAGACAGGTTTGTCAGGCTTCAACCCCACACTCTTCTTCCTAAGATTTTTCTATCCACTCTATCACTCATCTGTCCCCTGGCTCACTCTTGCAGTGAATGACCCAATGCCTAATCAAAAGAAAACCATTCTGATATGATTAAATGGATCATTTAATCAAATGATATGATTGAAATTATGTCTGGGAGAAGCAAGTCTGAAGGAAAGGTTCTGATACTGGTAATTCAAGGCAAATGCTGCTGGTGAGAACTGTGCACTAACCATAGATGGTGCTTTGGTATAAAATAACCATATCCACAGGTGGGTGTCCATGCATTCTGATTTCTCTGGAATATTTCTGATTTATATCTGTTTCTGCATCCGGATAGTGGCTCTGAGAACTCTCAAAAGTGTCCCAGTGGGCCATGCAAAGTTTTCCTTTATGTAGAAAATATCAAGATGATATTCTGTCTGAACACCCAAGTACATGAAAGTCATGGTTTCTACTGAGATTGAATCGGTCATGGGCTAATGTTTCTACTCAGTTGTCATCATTGTCAGCAGCACATTTCTTTGATGAGATAAAGTGTCACCACGGATGTTTGCACATTCTTCTATTTTTCTGCAGCTGAATTTGTCAAGGGAAAAACAGGGTGGCTGGGATTTTTTTTCTGCTGCTGGAAATTATTTGAAGTTGCAAGAAACTCCTCTAAGAATTAATTAAACACTCTAATCACACACAACGGATTCCCACTTTGCAGGTAGCTTCCCAGAGTCTTTCAAAGAGATGACATTTAAGGAGCTGAAAATTCCTCAGCATTGCAGCATTTAGACGTGTGGCCAACATGTGGTTATCTTTGATTCTGAAAGCCAGGGAATACATGGATAATATAAAAATGTAGAAAAATACCAGCCCATATTTTAGTCTTACCTGAAGCAGAAAAATGGAGAAATAAACAAACACATTTTCTAATTGAGTGTGAGATTAGAGATAGGAGGATATGCTACTCTTCAGGGTTAAGTGGGTGGTTTCCTAAGTCAAATTGCCTGGATTTGAAATGGGATTCTCCCAGCAATCAATCATCCAAGTTATTTAACTTATCTATGAAGTGGAAATGTTAATAAGACACAGAGACTTATAGTAAAAAGTATATGATAGAAGACATGCAAAGCACTTGGTTCAGGACCTCGCTCTCATCATTCTTAAAGCCAAAAGGAGTCAGAATAATATGTCTGGATTCTAAGGACAAAGTTTCAGCCCTGGGGAAAGAGATATAAATATCTCCCTCTCTATCTTCATAGGCAATTAATTGGAAATTTATGTCAATGAAACACCAAAATGCATATTTTATAACCATGGGGGAAACAGGGTAAAGGGTACTGGAGACCTCTCTGTACTATCTGGAACTTACTGTAATCTATAATTATTTCAAAATAAAAGTGTGGTGTGTGTTTTAAACCCATCCTTCAGTCTCATCCAGTTTTCTTCATCACTTCTGTTGCGAGTCCAGTCTGAGCCCCCCTCACCTCCATGCCATCTCTTCCTTCCAATTCACTAGGACAGAGCAATCAAAATGGCCTTTGGAAAAGTCGATATGATCATGATACTTTGCTCCATGAAGCCCTTCACTTCCCCACTGCTCTTTTCTTTGTTTTTAATTGTTCTGTTAATCCTCATCTGAGGATATTTTCCCATTGATTTTTAAAAAGAGTGAAAGGAACGGGAAAAGACAGAGAGAGAGAAACATCAATGTGAGAGAGACGCGTTGATTGGTTGCCTCTCACACGCCTCAGTCAGGGGCAGAAATTGAGCCTGAAACTGAGGTATGTGCCTTCACCGGAATTGAACCCAGGACCCTTCAGTCTATGGGCTGACGCTCTAACCACAGAGAAAAACCTTTGGTCTAAGGCCCCACTGCTCTTTTCATGAATAAATCAGCTCTCAATGTCCCTCAAGCCACATCATGTGCCAACTTAACACTAACTTAATAGACTCAGTATAGACTCTACTCCCAATTCCTTAGTCAAGCCAAGCCTTCTTCTGCTGAAGGACCTAAACACATTCTCTTCACTATCTCTCTGCTCTTCTCCTGTTTAAATCTTTTTCATTATTCAAGTATCAGCTTAAAAGGTACTTCCTCCAGGCATGAGGTCTCCGAAGCTGCACTTCCTATACACCTATTTCTTATTTAACAACATTAGTTCCGGAAACCATGCCACTAACTGAAAAAAAGTCAAATTAGTCTCCATTAATTTTAATGGCAAACTTATTTTTAGTTTTGTATCCATACATAATATACAAATGGGTTTCATGCTTAGTTTCATCTGCACTTGGGAATCTGCAAATTATATGTGAATTGTTGACTGTGTGAGTAGGGGACTGTGTGTTATTCAAGGATCAACTGCATATTCACATGTATGTGTTTATGTATATGTACATATGTGAATTGATAATATAAAACATGAGGATTTGGTATCAGGGATATATTGGCCTCATAACATGAGTTAGGAAGTATTGCCTCCTTCTTCAGGATTTTGGAAGAGTTTGAGAAGGATAGATTTTAAATCTTTTTTGAATGTTTGATAGAATTCACTGGTGAAGCCATTTGGTCTTGGCCTTTTATTTTGGAGGCAGGTTTTTGATGGTTGTTTTAATTTCATGGAACATACTTAGATTCATCTTCATGATTTAGTCTAGGAAGGTTATATATTTCTAGGAACTTATCCATTTGGTGGGCACACAATGCAATCTACAGATCTTGTATTATAGAAATGTACACTTGAAACCTATATGATTCTATTAACCAATGTCACCCCAGTAAATTTAATAAAAAATAAGAATGAAAAATATGTGCGAGGAATAAGCAATAGTTTAAAAGTAAATAGTCTTCATGCGAAATGTCGTATAATGAAGATTTCACAGATCAAAGGAGAAAAAAATAGTTAATAGTGGGTAGTGATTAAAGAAGCATTCTCCTTCCTGTATCAATGGTCTACTACTTGCAGGAACTAATAACTATTTTTTGCACAAACTGAATTTTAAAGTTAGAGAATACACGTAATGCATGAAAATACATGTAATGCAAAATGAAGGTTAAGCACAAAATAGCTCTTTAATGCACAGAACAGCACCAATGGACCAAAGATGGATTAGTCTCAGATGCTACCTCTTCATCCTTAGATGGTTGCTCAGTGGTTAGAGCATCAGGCCTGTGGACTGAAGGGTCTCGGGTATGCAAGATGCTTGGGGCTTATCTGAACATGGAGTGCAATTCAGATTTGGTACATATGACATTCCCCAACTAGAAATTCTCATGGAGAGCATATTGACTGTAATATCTCAACATAACTTCTTACAGCCCAGTACCTGTTCATGTGTTTGTGTATAAGAAATCATTACATTGGAAGAAAGTTGTCATTAAGCTAAAGGTGGTATGGATTTTCAAAATAACATAACTTCGTAAGTTATGACTACATCCTATATAATAAAAGCCTAATATGCTAAGTGTCTGGTCGTCAGGTCGCCCCTTCATTCAACCAAAACATAATATGCTAATGATATGCTAAGGCTGCCCAAGCACTCACCATGACATGCACTGACCACCAGGGGGCAGACACTTTCCAATTGGTAGGTTAGCTTGCTGCTGGGGACTGAGCGAGATGGGCTGGACATGCCCTGGAGCCCTCCTGCGGTCCCTCCCTGGCTGGCAAACCTCTCGAATCCCTCCCCAGCCCCAATTGTGCACCAGTGGGGTCCCTCAGCCTGGCCTGCACCCTCTCACAATCTGGGACCCATTGGGGGAGGTAGGAAAGCCGATTCTAGCCTGATCCCACATGTATAAAAGGCTAATATGCAAATTGGCCGAACAGCAAAACGACTGGGTCTCTATGACACACACTGACCAACACAGGCAGACGCTCAATGCAGGAGTTGCCCCCTCGTGGTCAGTGTGCTCCCACAGGGGGAGTGCCGCTCAGTCAGAAGTTGGGCTCATGGCTGGTGAGCGCAGCAGCCTCTCCCACCTCCGTGGCAGCGCAAAGGATGCTCGGGAAGGCGCATGCTGGTCTGAGGGACCTCCTGTCCCCCCCAAGTGCATGAATTTCATGCACTGGGCCTCTAGTAGGTAATAATAGTACGTGCGTGCAGCTATGCATGATGACTTGCAACTTTAACAAGCCAATCACAATGCAGTCATCACACAGGTAACTCCACAATTAGATCCTTACTGTGTGAGTACTTATGCTGTTTCCACCACTAGAGAATAAACTTCATGAAGGGGGCTTACTATTGTATCCCTAGCACCTGGCACAATGCAATAAACCAAGTCTTAGGTGGTGAGACATGGGCAAGAAGAAGAACCAGGAAGAAACAAAATGGAATTCAGAGCAAGAAGTCAGTAAGTTAGGGAAGGGATAAAGAAGTGGAATATCCTACGTCATACTATGAAAGGAAAGGAAATAAAATGTATGCCAAACACGTGTATGTATGACCTGCATTATTTTACATCTGAACTTACATCTGAGTATATAGTCAATTGTTTTGTACCTAGACTCAAAAGTAGGAAAGATGTCATCAGATCTAAGCATGATGTCCATCTTCTTCTCTGTCCTCTTGTATTTCTGCAACATCTGAGTGTGATGTCATCACAGGAAGTGCAATGGCTCAAGAAGTGGCTTGGGTATTTCCCAGGCTAGTTTAATATATAAATGAGCAATGTAAGTGGTTTTGTGTGCAGTTAGCCCAGAGTGTGGTGCCACAACCACACATATGCTAAAAGATTGGTGAGTTTCTTGGCCTCCTCTCTCCTGGTTCTGGCGCATAGGCCTTGCACAGCTCTTAGGGTTGGCCTTTCGAAGCAACAAATTCAGTTGGATTCAGCAAATAGCTTCCATGTAGGCCAAGATCATTTTCACCCAAGACAGTGCTAGAGCAAAACCACAGCATGGTGTCTCCTCACACTGGCTGAAACAAAATGTGCAAAAATTTTGAAAATGACCTTCTTAATGAAGACATAGGTTGGACTGGTAGCAAAATTTTATTCAAGTGCCTTTCAGATTAAAAACCATTTTCAATCTAGTTAAACTTCCCCTGCCCCACCCCGACCCCCCACCCAAAGGGAAGCAAACAAGTTTGACCTATTTTGAGCCAAAGTCACACTGTTCTGGCTGTTAAGAATATGATTAGCTTCTGAAAGTGACTGATGCCCTGGGTTTTCAATCATGTTAGGAGTCTGGAATAATGGAATTTCTTATGAGGTCTACAAAAAGGTCTGATAGGCTTTCCACAGCAACTTCCTCCCCCTTCCTGGGAACCGAATTTACTTCTGCCAATCAACTTCTGTTTACTGCTACGTGAATGTACAGGCTCATGGTTCAGTCTGTGTCAAAAGATCTGAAAATTAGTGGTGCATTCAGTACCTCTTTTGACTTCAGATGTCAACTGATCTCTCTTTGATAGAAGCTTATTCGTTCCTCCAGCATTAAAATTTTAGACAAATATCATTTTTAAATGAGAATTGGTGCCAGCCTGGAACATAAGTAACCATAGAATCCCATTATCCACCCAGGAACCTAGATTTAAACCTGGGACCACCACTGACAAACTGGGTGAACTTATCATTGCTTTACCTCAATGAACTTCAATTTCATTGTCTGTAAGATGACGGTTATAGCAAAATCTACTATGGCAGAGCTCCTGGCAGGCAAGGTTAGTAGTAGTACAGCGTAACAATGTCATACTTGCTATTACTCTTATTGCTGTTGAGATTTTCAAAAGAAAGCATAAGACTTCACAACCACCTTCTAATAAAGAAGCTGCTTTGGGTGAGTGTGCTAGCCTCACTTGGAAGGAGTGGAGATGTTGAAATATAAGCTATTTCCTTTAAATTTAGAGGCATATGTTGATAGGGATTGAGAAACACTGTCATTAGGTTTTCCAATTACACGTGTAACCAAAGCAAATGCTACCCTTTTATTTTAAGCATGCTTTCTGGGATAGGCTCTATGCCCTTTTCAAAAGAAGCGGTAATATTTGGTTTGCATTTTGGGGTTGAATCCATTACCCTGTTAACATTTCTAAACACCTGGTCATATTGAATTTTTTTTAAAGATATATTTCAGTTTGGCTTCCCGTAGGGCTTAGAAAGCTTCTACTCTACAGATCTTCCCACAAATCATAATTATAAATTCCGAACAAATGAAAATACATGGGAACATAAAAGCAGTCATTCTGGAAAGGAGTCATCACTTGAAAGAAGCAAATTATCAGGGTGAGTTTCCCACCTTCACAGCATCTGGCTGATGGCAGGCATCCTTCTGTGCCATGTTGGGCAGCTAAACCCACAGTATGTCTTGACTAACAAATTAGAGGATCACATTTGAGGCAATTACACCTTCTGAAAGTGAGGAGGGTTCTCGAAAATGAGATAATGTGAGAAGGGGGACATTAGATCCTGTGCATAAACTTTGCCTTGCTGTCTGAATGACCATTGAACCACCCATGCACAGAGCAGGCTATAAACACCCAAAGCAAAGATAAAATAAAGGAAATGAGGTTTGAGTTGCCTTCCAAGAGGTAGGATTTTCAGTCTGAGTTCAACCAGGTTAATTTTGTGCTAAAATAAAGGAATTTTAAAAATCAACATGTTTTAAATGCATATAACATTGTTAACCATTTTCTTTGCATCACAGATACAGTGGCTATAGATACTTTAAAATAATTTCCTGCTATTTCCTGCTATTTTAAAGTATCTATAGCCACTATATTTGTGATGCAAAGAAAATGGTTAATAATAAATAAAAAATAAGGAATGTCCAAAAAGATTCATAAAACTTTAAAAAGAAACAAATGGATATTTTAGAACTAACAAGTACAATATTTGAAATTAAAATTTACCATATGGATTTAACTGTTATATTAGGAATGGTAGAAGAAAGAATTCATAAATTTTAAGATAGATCTGTAAAGCAAAAAGATGAAAGGTTTAGAAAATGAACAGAGCTGCAGGCATCTGTGGGACAGTACAAAAGATCCAACGTAGCCCTGACCGGTTTGGCTCAGTGGATAGATCGTCGGCCTGAGGACTCAAGGGTCCCAGTTTTGATTCCAGTCAAGGGCATGTACCTTGGTTTCAGGCACATCCCCAGTAGGGAATGTGCAGGAGGCAGATGATTGATGTTTCTCTCTCACTGATGTTTCTAACGCTATCCCTCTCCCTTCCTCTCTGTTAAAAAATCAATAATATATGTATATATATATTTAAAAAAAAAATCCAATGTATATATCATTTGAATGCCAGAGGAGGGGAAAAAAGAAATGGGTCATGATTTTGGGGAAGAAATAATGTATACAAACTTTCCCAAGTTTGTAGAAAAGTAAGAATTTAAAAACTAAAAAATTTAATGAAACCAATTCAAAATAAATATAAAGAATACCACATCCAGGTATCCAGACACATCATAATTAAACTGTGTACAGAAAAGGTAAAGGTGGAAACAACACATTTTCTGCAAGGAAATAACTGTTGATTTCTTATTAGAAACAATGGCACCTAGAAGAGTTAAAGCATCATTTTTAAAGTGTTCAGAAAAATAAAACACATTGATATAAATCCAGAATTATTTTGAAATATTCTTCAAATTTTAAGGTGAGATAAATATACTTTCAGATAAATGAAAACTAAAAGAATTCATTGACAACAGAGGTGCACCAGATGAAGTGCTAAAGGAAGGTCCTGGGGCTGAAGGACAATGGTACCAGTGGGTAACTCAGTTCTTCAGAAGAATGCTGGAAATAACAAATATTAGGGTGAATATAAAATACAATTTTTACCCAAATTTTTAATCTAATTTTTCAATTACAGTTTACTATCAATATTTTGTATTGGTTTCAGGTACACAACATATTAGTTAGACAATCATATATCTGACAAAGTGTTCACCCCAATATTGCCAGTATCCACCTGGCACCATACATAGTTATAATACTAGAGACCTGGTGCACAGAATTCATGCACGGGGGTGGAAAGGTGTCCCTCAGCCCAACCTGTACTCTCTCGCAATCCAGGACCACTGTTTCCTAACCGCTGGCCTGCCTGCCTTCCTGCCTGATTGCCCCTAACCACTCTGCCTGCCTGCCTGATCATCCCTAAACACTTGCCTGCTTGCCTGATACCCCTAACCACTTGCCTGCCTGCCTAATTGACCCCTAATTGCCTCTGCCTGCTTGCCTGATCACTCCTAACCACTTTGCATGTTTGCCTGATTGCTCCTAACTGCTCACCTGCTTGCCTAATCACCCCTAACTACTCTGCCTGCCTGCCTGATTGCCCTTAACTTCTTGCCTGCCTCCTAATCCCTTATAACCACCTCTGCCTAGGCCTCTGCCACAGCAGCTTTGTCTGAAAAGACATCTGGAATGACATCTGGGAGGTTATTTGGCTGTCCAGTCTAATTAGCATATTATGCTTTTATTATTATAGATTATTGACTGTGTTCTCTATGCTGTACTTGACATTCCCATGACTATTTTGTAACTACCAATTTGCATTTTTTAATCTCCTCACCTTTTCGCCTAGTTCCCTAGACTCCTTCCCCTCTGGCAACCATCATTCTGTTCTCTGTGTCTATGAGTCAGTTTCAATTTTGTTTGTTCATTTATTTTGTTCTTTAGATTCCATTCATAAGTGAAATCATATGGTATTTATATATGTTAACTTCTTTAAAATATCTATTTAAACATTTTATGTAGTTCTTGAAAGACAATAGATGCTTGATAATTGGGAGTTGAATTTTAAAAAAAGGACATTGAAGGAAAAAAACAAATACATGATCTTGGCCACTTTGATTCTGATTGGCAGTATACTATGAGAACTCAGACATGTGATTTCATAATAAGCCAAGGGGTCACTTTAAAAACACTCCTTGAATATCCACTAAATGCGATGGACTTTGTGCGTCTTAAATAAATTATGGTATTGAGCACGGCCTGACATGAAACAGATGGCACAGTCACAAAAGGCAATTAAAGGTAATTTAATGAATGAAGTCCTTACAAGACATGGGAAATCAACAAGGGATGGGGATGTATCCTGAAATTAGCAACAAAGGGAATGCCATCATCATCCTTGGATCATTCCCCCTGGGGCAAGTGAAGAAAGCAGTTGCCAAGCCTCCTGAGATCTATAGATGTATGATAAGACAGCCTAGCCTGGTGGAAGGCATGACCTTGGAAGAGGAACCACTGAGCACTAAACCATAGTACACCATAGTCTAAGCAGGAAGGACATGGCAATACATATAGGAATCTGTATCTCCTCTTCCCATATGATCTCCTGCTGATCTCCTAGCAGTTCCTCCCATTGACTCAACTAGTTGCCAGAGGGCAAGGAGGCCCAACTGGTACAGCCCCTTGGGGCACATAGCCTTGTAGTGTTTCAGCACATAAAGCAAGATGGACATGGTTAGAGGGTGGGCTGTGGTGACAAGGAGGATAACCAGAACAGAACAGATCAAGTCCTTGGTCTTTGGTATGGAATCTAACAGTTAAACCGGCCTAACTTACTTAACAGTTAAATAGCAAGACAACAGGCCAGGTATTTGTCAGCAACCACGTCATCCCATGCTGAGAGGCCTCTTTTGAACTATTCTGTGAAACTAACATTGATTCCCTAAAGATGAGCATTTTCAATGCATAGTCAAGGCAGTTCTGACCTTAACATCTACACCAACCTAGATAGGTCTAATCCCAAGAAAACAGGATGAGAAAAATGAAATTCTTTTGTCTAGGATTATATAGCTACTTATTGTGAGAACAAGGACTGGAACCAGCTTTTCTATACCTCACACAACATTTCTGCAGCTCACCTAGCATTCCAGCTACTATCAGTTTAAACCTATAAATATGAGCATTTTATTTTGGTTACCAGGGGAAATATAAGTTCCTTGTAGCCTGGTTTTAGGTTTATTTGCCATTTCTGGTATGTGTTTTTCAGCTATCAATGGAAGCTATGATGCATAGAGCACACACATAACTTTAAATCTGCCTTGTTTTCTCAAAATCACTACCACTATCCTAACAGCCACGATGCACAGAGTCCTTTTTAAATGCCACCTATTTTTTTAAAGAAAAAACAAAAACAAAAGATGTTAAAAGGCATTAGTTCACTGAATTCTTACCAAGGCCATGTGAAGCGGGCAGTATTATTCCCATTTTACAGATGAGCATGGAAGCACCAAGCAATGGAGTAATTTGCCATTCATGATGCTATTAAGACAGGGGCACAGCCGGAAGTTGAACTTCTATAATCAAAATCCTGTGCTGCTAGCCATTCTCTCACCTCGGGGTGGGGGGGGGGGGGGGTGAAGTGAACTGAAACTGTGCCTGACCTTGATGGCTGGTGACATATGAGCAGTGGGCTGATGGAGTGGGAGCCAATTCATAATTTATCTCAGGGAAACAAAAATGCTCCCTCTGACTCGCGGCTGACAACTGAACCCTTTAGCAGTATCAGGGGGAATTATGTCGGAAGAAAAATGGCATGTCTGTGAATACTACATTATCTTCGGGTCCACTAAATTGATTTTTATTTTCAGAGATAAAACATTTCCACGAGTTCTGTCCAGATCGGCAGGAGGCCGGGGACAGCTGAGCTTTGCCACCCACCCTTTTGGGTCAGTCCAAGTCCTCTCGTTTTAGAGGCTGCTCTGGAGAGCTCATGGTGTGAAAAGCACATAGCACTGTTAGAACTCAAGTATGGATTTGAAGGATGTGACATCTCCCACACTTCTTATGAAAGAGGCCCCAGCGTAGGAGAAATAAAACAGGAGGAGGGTGCTTTGCTTTCATCAGGGAGAAACAGGGACTTGGGTAACCTCTGCAGCCTTCTTGACTGGCCAATTCCGATGCCCTCTTTTTTCTCTGCGCCTCTGCCATAAATATTCATCAAGCAAATCAGCATGGCGGCAAGAGCCATGATGCACTGGACATTTTTAGGCGCCACGCGTTGTCCTGAGCACATTGCAGGGACGACCTCATTTATCCTTTGCAGCAAACTGGTGAGGTTGATACTATTAGTAGCCACTTTATCCAGGTAAGGAAACTAGTCATTTAAAAAGGCTTAAGCATCCAGCCAAGCAGCTAATTGCTAAGGCTGAGATTCAAATTCAGATCTGGTTTGACTTCAAAGATTGTTTGCAATCCTGCTTGCATGTTTAAGCTACCTACAGGAAAATTAATATACACCAATACCTAAATCTCACTCTCATAAATCCAATACTATTGATGTGTATGAGCATGGGGCATACTTTAAAAAAAAACACACCCACAAACACAACACTCCAAATGATTCTGGTGTGTATCCAGAGAAACCACAACACAAAATCTGTGAATACTTCATAGTAATAAGCAAAGTTCACTGAAACAGCGAGGCAGCCAAATAATGGTGTTTACCTTTATAATTCCCTATACACCATAAACCTTCTGATACCAATAGGTCTCAATTCCTTCAAAGATGAAGACTCGCTGAATTGTATCTAGCAGCCAAGGTCTAAGATTTACTTGCAGTTTTCAATTTATGCAGCAAGTAGTAATATTCTATCTTGGTTGCCCCATGATAATGCAGAACCATCCAACAGTCCTCCAGGCAATGCTCAGAAAGATCAGACCCAAGTAGCCAAGAAGGAGGTTTTCTGTCACTGATAGAATGCAGCACAGCAACCCTGTCTCAAGCCTGAGAGCACCTTCACCAACAGAACAAGCAGAGACCACCAGAAATCTAACCATTCACTCTATTCATTAATCCGACATTTAAAGAGACTCAGCAGAGGAAAGGAACAATTTTCGTATTAACAGTTCTGGTTAGAAAAGGTGTCCATTTCTGTAGGGCAACGAACATCGGATTTGCGAGAATATTCAATCACTCAGCTCCAGTCAGTTGAGCAAGAAAGGTCTGCGTCATTATCAAAGGACAGTCCAGGAAGTGACAGTTCCACAGATCATTATGAATGACACTTTGTTCAAAGGGACTGCTCGTTGTCCATTTTTATAGCCAGCGTGGCCTTCATGGGATTTCAATTCATGGAGAACATGTATTGATTAAAACAGATTTAGATCTAAATAAAAGATACCTAAATGACAAAGTAAGTGGTCTGGCTGTCCACTCATTAGTCATCTCATAGACTCAGAAAGCCAGGGTAGAAAAATTGACTTCGTTTCAGAGGTCTATATTTACCAACGATAAAATGGATTGGAAAATAAATGCCATGAGAAGGCACCAGAATTACTTAACTAGTTCTTCCTCCATTTAAAAGAAGTATGTAATATTTCATGAATAAATATATTATGGATTTATATGTTATAAAACAATAATAAAACATATAACAGTGCACTGATCAATCAGCAAAAAAGAAAGAATATCACCAATACTTTTGAAGCCTCCTTTGGGTATCCTATCTTGGATGAACCTTCCTGCTTTGAATCTAAGACACCATCTTCTGAATTTCATGATCAATCATGTCTTAGCTTTTCTATAAAGTCCTACCTGGTACTTCTAATTCAATGTATTATTCATTTTTCAAGTTTGGGGGCCTTATAGGAGTAAAATCATACTGTCCATTATTTTAATCCTTGTTTTTGTTTAGATTTAGCTCAAAGGAGTCTGTGAGATTAATCTATGATATGTACAGATAATGTTTACTTACTTCATCTCTGCATGATATTCCAGTGTGTGAATATGCCACAGTTTATCCAACTGTTCACCTATTGTTGGATTTGTTGGTTGTTTCCAGGTTTTTTTTAAATGTCCTTTGGGAAACAATGGTGCTAACAAAGTTTAAGAGGTTCTTTACAGTATACATTTTTTAAAACAATATGAAATATGCTTATTGTATTCTAAAATGATTGCAAATATTCATGCTCCCAACCAGCAGTTGTATGTGAGTGCCCATTCTTCATATTTTTAAACTTTTTAATTTTATCAAACTAGCCTATATTAATATTTTATTCTGTCTTTCACTTGCATTTTTCTGATTACCAACTAAAATGAGTATCTTGTTCTATTTGATAGGAATGTTGACTCAAAGACTGTCCATCTTATTACTAGTTGTTTAGTGTTCCTTACTGAGTCTTGGGGAACTTTATGGTGGATTTTATGTGTTGCTAACAAATTTCTATCAGTTTGTGGTTTGCTTTGAGTTTTATGTGTTAGCGTTTGTGTTTTGATAAACAAAAGTTCTAAATTTGGACATCGTCAAACTTACTGACTTCTGCTCTGTGGCTGTGATTTTTGTCTTGATTAGGAAATGTTACTTTATTCATGTTATAAAGACATTTTTTACTCTTAAAGTTTTAAAATACAGTCTCTTATATTTAAATATATAACTCTCCTGAAAAAACACAGCACCCGTATGAGAAAAGAAGAGCATGGCTATTTGGAGAGCATTGAGAAAACACCACCCTGGGTAGGGAGGGGGAGGAGCCACACAGGAACCAAGTGTCAAGCGTACCTCCCAACCTCAGTCTGCAATCCCCAAACCTCCCTTCTCACTTCACACTATCCTCTAGTCACAAACAGAGCATTGGACATTCAGAAATGTTAAGCATCTTATGTGGGTTCCCACAGCCAGCAGTTGGCCAACCTGAGATGTTGACCTCTTCATCCCATTTCCAAAGCTGATGCCCTATTTATCAATCTTCACGGGGCCACCCCCAGGCTGAGGAATCTGGGTTTGATCAGGGAAAATGTTCATTGTTGTTGAGCTGAGAAGGAACCTAATAGAAAGTGTTCACATTCTGTTGTTCGTCTTTATATTTTTTTATGCAAGACTGACCTGGCAGTGTGAGCAGGAGTCTTCCAACTCCGTATGCCCTTCCGCTAAGTGGTTTCTCACGCCTGAAATCACCACCGCGTCCCTCAACTCATTTACCTTCTTCAGTGAGTCAATTCTGATTATTGGAGACGGCATAATAGCGCTCTCCTCTCCAATCAGAACTAACAGGCAAATAGCCCCAGTCCCTCAGCAGTTGTTGTTTCCGTCAAAGAAACAAAATTAATACGTTGGTAAAGCAGCCAGTGAAATCCACGCAATTATACAGCTTACTAAGCTGTGAGGCATCTTAGAGAGGAAATGAGAATGCCCAAAGGCCTGTCATTTTTGTTTTTTAGTCATTATTACATAAGCGATCTTGGAATCAGGTAGCCATTCTGGTTTTCACTTCTGTATCTGCAGAAGCACATTTTAAAAATACATCAGTGATCATTTTTACTTTAAAATTAGTAGCACTATCACACAGATGTAAAAATATAAAAGCTTGAAAAGATTAAAACAATTTTTCTCTTGAGCACAAGTTCTGTTAACAGTTCAACGCATTTCCTTTTCATTAATTTTCTGAGTGTTGTAATCATTCATTGTATATAACTTCAAATTCTAGTTTTGATTCACCCAACATTTTAGAGCAAATACAATCTATAAGTATATATAAGTATGATTACGTGATATCACATGCTTTTTAAAAGCATTTCAAATCAATAGATAACATACCATCAGGTTGGTGAGGAAAACCACACATAACCCTTTTCTAAAGTTGGAAATCTAGGTATTTTCCAATGTTTTGTTCTAATGACTAAGGTCAATAGTTAACACTCTTGCACATAATGGGACCCCAATGGTTTGAGTTTATTGGTCTGCAGACACCGGTCCAAAGAAAGGCATGAGCAGGAGTTTGCAGGATAGAAAGAGAAATAGTTTCCCATTGAATTGGCTCTGTGAGATGGGGAGCTAATGCTTAAGACTCGACTCCCAGTAGCATTGGTTACAGATTATATAGGGTTACAAGACACTGTGGATTAGGGGTTCAGGGTTGTGCTGGCAGCTGATTGGTTGGAAGTGAGGTAGGGGTAATAAATAACTTCAGCTCTGAGGTCTGCTCTGGGTCCCTCTGTCCATTCTCATGAGAAAGTAGCTCAGGGATCATTCCATCTTAGGACTCAAGAGCTGAAACATAAGGTAGGTCAAGAGGTTATCTGTAGCCTGCCAGAGGGTCAGACCTTGGCACCATTAGTCAGGTCTAGCTACTGTCTTCAGCTGCCTCGAGGGTTGCTGGTTATCTAGGAGAAGGGCTGGGGGGAGGGAGAGAGAGAGAGAGAGAGAGAGAGAGAGAGAGAGAGAGAGAGAGATTTGGTTTCTAGAACTAGGATTTAAAACTAAATCTAATCAAAATCATAAAGACTCTCAGTTTTAATTAGTTTCATTTTATTACTTTGATCTTCATAATTTAAACAGTTTATGTCTGGGCAGAGTTAAGAAGCATATTAAAATATTTCAAATCACTACATGACTTACCACAGTTGAGAAACCAAATTCCTGCCTTACTATATAGCAGCCAGTTGACATAGCTATATGAGACATTAATATTGCCATCCATTTTTTAAGGTTTTGTTTTTTTTTTATTATTATTGGTTTTTAGAGAAAGAGGAAGGGAGCAGGAGAGAGAAACATCGATGTAAGAGCAGAACATCAATCTGCTGCCTCCTGCATGCCCGCTGCTGGAGTTGAGCCCACAATCTGGGCATGTGCCCTGACCAGAAATTGAACCAGCAACCTTTTGGTGCATAAGGCCTAACCAACAGATCCACATTAGCCAGGGCAATATCCCCATCCATGACACAGGAATCAGATTGCCCCCTAATGCAGTATTTCTGGGCAAATAATTCCAAGCCTGAGAAAACCCTCTTTATGGGAATGCAAATGAAAGGCATTATAAAGACTTTATCCAAAAGATAGATAATCCTCGTGCCTAGGCAGCTGCGCTCAATATTACAGAACAAAAATGAAGCAAAAATAAAGTTAATTCTGTGTGAATAGGTGCTATATTAATAATAATAAATGATAATTCTAGATTGCCAGATTTAGGATAATTATTTTAATTATATGTTTCACCATCTGGATGACAGTACTGCGTGTTTACCCAAGTTTTCAATTAGTATTTTGAGGAAGTGCCAAGAAAAATTCTCTCCGAGCATTAAATTTCTCTCTCTCCTTTCACAATGATTTCTGATTGTTTTCCCTTTGAATTTTAGGGTTTAAAAGGCCGGTACCCCCTGGCAGAATGAACACCGTGACCATGACAACGGAGTCCATACCTGGGGATGAACCCTGGCTTTGTAATTTACTAGGGAAACGTTTGACTTCTTGGTGCCTCAGTTTCTTTAGGTATCAAACTGGAAGAATGCAACTCTATGGAAATAAGGTTGAAATAAAGAAACAATATCACAAAGAGCATCAAATTCTGGCATGTTGCCTGGCCCTTAGCAGAAGTTCTAAACAAAACATCCCTTACCAACAATGGCAGGAGGGATGTTTTGAAGATCGCAAAGCCGTTCTGGGCAGCACATCTAATCCTATCCTCACCGCAACTCTGTAAATTGCAGAGGGTTTGTCCTCCTTTGACAAAGGTGGAAGCCAGGGCTCAAGAGGTTAAGCAATGCACTCCTTGTCCTTCAGTTTTAAGTGGCTCCAAACTGAAGCCAACTTTTCGATTCCATGTTTGGCTTTTTTCTTACTGAACTAGGGACTTTCCCAGTGCAGATGGTTTGTATGGAAGAGATTTTCCTGAGAACAGGTTTCATGAAAGATTATACGAACCAGATAAAAAAAGAACACAATAGCTTACACTCATGCGTGGCACTGTACTAGCTGTTTCTTCGTTGAATCTTATCAGGCACCACACACAAAAAGGTAAGTCTCTGTCCTTTGCTACAAGTGCTTAAAGGAAATCAAGAATGAGGGTCGTAGCCCTGGCCAGTGTGGCTCAGTTGGCTGAGCATCCTCCCATGTAACCAAATGGTCCTGGTTTGATTCCCCGTCAGGGCACATGCCCAGGTTTTGGGCTTGATCTCCAGTGGGTAATGTGTGGGCGGCAGCCGATTAATATTTATCTCTCTAATAATAAATTAAAAAAAAAAAAACACAATAAGAGCCATAGGTGAAGGGTGAAGTCCTCTAAATCTTCAAATACGAATGTCTCTCTTAACCTCGCCTTCCTTTGGGACACTGGTAACACCTGGCAGAAAGCAACGATGGACTTGTGAGATATGGGCAATAAAGTTATTTTGAGATGTTTGTGAAAGATTTTCTGTAAGTGTAGCCCTGACTCGGCAATGCGAAGCCGAGCCTTTCCACACACCAGGGGGGGAAGATGGTAACAGGGGATCCTCGTCTCGCTCCTGATGCTGAGTGATTTGCAATCTGAATGTGAAGTTGGACTGGAAAGAGAGAGAGAGATAACAAGGAAAAAAATATTCAATTTGAAGTTGCCTTCAAGGAAAAATGTCAACCCAGAAAATGATTTTATCAGGTTTGAAATGCAAATGCAATAAAAGCTCTGACATATTTGGATTGGCAAAATAATATATTTCAGGATCAGGTGAAGAGAGGCTTCTGGTGCAGGGGAAGTCGTGGAGAGTGACTGGTTGCCGTTGGAATATAAAAATCTCATCCTAGAAAAGAAATAAAATTCCTAACACTGGGTCATGGCTGTATAGAATCAACGTCTAACCTTAGTCTAACCTTCTTCTATGATGGTATCCCCACTTTTCTATCACAGGGAGATGTAAAAAATTTCTTAGAGCAACATGGTCTCTATTTATTTGTTTGTATCCCTCTCTATTAGACAACTCTTGGGTGTCTGGGCACCCTACAGTCCCTGACTTCCTGTCACCCTCAGAGGTGGGCTGCTGTGGTCCCCTGCATGGGAAATGACCTTCCTTACCATCCCCCTCCCCGACTGAGTTGGCTTCATCAGGAGCAACACCTCATCCAACCGGAGCAGCAAGACTGTCAATCATTGATATTTCAAATAAGGGGTCAACTGAGGTGGAGAAGCTGTGGAGATAAACAGGGCTTCTGGAGAGTAAAGTAAAACAGATCAGCAGATACAGGGAACCTGAGAAACAGAGCAGACGCCCCATGGAGCCCTACAGCTGTGGAGGCAACCTTAGCCAACAACGCCTTTCCAGTTCCAGGTGTGAGTCCCGTGGGGTTTGGCTATAGGCATGGTGTCCTCACCTTCGTCTATGTCAGGTTAGATGAGAAAAGTCTTGACCAATGCAATGTTGCCCATCATGTGCAGAATGGTGCCTCAATGCATTTTTTTGTGAATACATGGAATGACAGCGTTTTGGTATTTATTGCTAATCTTGAATATTAACTTGCCTTTTTAAAATCCTCACCTGCATATATGTTTATTGGTTTTAGAAAGAGGAAGGGAAACAGAGAAACATTGATCGGCTGCATCTCATTCTCGCCCTGACCAGGGATCAAACCCACAACCTAGGTATGTGCCATGACCGGGAATTGAACCTGCAACCTTTCAGTGCATGGGATGATGCTCCAACCAACTGAACCACACCGACAGGGCAACTTTACTTTTTGATCTTAGCATTCCTGGGTTTCCAATAAATCCAAATAACTACTGTTCTCTGCCTTCCTTCTACGTAACAATAGTGTAGATGAATTTTTTTAAAACAGAGCTTCTCAAGTAAACCATGTATAGCTCCAAGGAAAAATTATTTGGTGTCACTATGCTTAAGCAGTAGGTGGTGTAACTTCATATTTGGGAATTACTAGCTGGCAATTGAGCCTCATGGGCAATAGCGTCATGGGCCTAGGTCTTGGATCTCCCTTGGGCCTGGCACTTTGCTAGCAAGAGCCAGAGTCAAGATTCAATGCTTTTTAAATCTGCCTCTGAAGCTTGAGCAATGAGCTATTCTGTATCAAACCTAATGGTCTAGAAGTTCTTAATTATATCTGCAAGTGCAAGGTGAGGAGCATCCAGGAGTTTTGACAAACACTGTCTGTATAGTAATATCAATAAGCATGTGATACCCTAGCTGTTTTGGCTCAGCAGATAGAGCATTGGCCTGCAGACTGAAGGGTCCCGAGTTCAATTCCAGTCAAGGGCACATGCCCAGGTTGTAGGCTCAATCCCCACTGGGGGGCATGCAGTATACAGCCGATCAATGATTCTCTCTCATCATTAATGTTTCTATCTCTCTCTCCCTCTCCCTTCCTCTCTGATGATGGCATACAAACAGGATAACAAAAACCTCAATGGAGTAGTGACCTATGTTAGGTGGGTAAATGACTGAAATGAGAGCAATGACATACGTAGTGTGTTGGGACCCCCAAAACCTGGCATTACACATTCAGTCTGCATAATATCTTCAAGAAAGGAGGTGAAAAATGCATAACACTGGGTCATGGCTGTACAGTAGAAGGGGATCCGAATGGGGCGAATACTGGAAGTTCATCATAAAAAAATCAATACTAATAATAGACAAATATGTAAATTGACCATCCCTCCATGATGCCCACAGCCAATCAGGAGTGAGTATGCAAATTAACTCAACAAAGATGGTGGGCCTTTGGGCAGCATACATGTACACAGGCGCTGAGTGGCTGGGAGCTTGGGTGGCTTGGCAGAGCGGAAGAGCAGACAGAGAGTGGGTAGTTTGGGGGGCTTGGCTTCCTCATTACCTCAGCTTCCTCATTGCTGCCATGGAGACTGACAGCAGAGAAGAGGAAGTCCCACCTCCATAGAATCAACCAGAATCAGCCATTGGTCAGATAGCTTTCTGTGGCCAGTGGAGTGTCCAGTCCTGTCAGTCCGGCCTGAGGGCGGCTGAAGTTCCCAGTTCTTTTGGTTTCTGCAGCCCCTGGATCAAAAGCAGAAGGCCAGAGCACGGGGAGCACCAGGAATGCTGGGAATCATAGTTCTGGTGGAAGATGCGTTGCAGGATCTCCTAGACACTAGAGCAAAGTGAGCCTGGATCAAGTTACTGTTTCAGGTGAGGGATGGAGAGAAAGCAAAGGTGAGAGACATAAGTAAAGTCATAGTGTTGAGGAAAAGTTAAAAGAAAGATATCCTGAAACTTCTGGGAAATCTCCACCAATGGAGCAAAGACAAAAAGAGACTTCTATTATTCTGTGAGCACCAAACCAGACTGGGCTGGGGTCTCAAATAATTCAATCATATGATTGCAAAGATAGACAGAAACTCCTCGATTGGAGTGGGCTCCTCTGAGGGCTCCCAGATTGGAGAGGTCAGACTGAGGAACCCACCCCCCATGCACAAATTTCATGCACTGGGCCCCTAGTAGTCAAAGAAAATGAGAAATTTTTTTGAGAGGAGAAGCTTTTAGAAATATAATTATCTTCTTTAATATCAAAGCCTTAGTTTCTTGGGAGAGAAGATAATCAGTGAAACTCTGGGCTTGTTACTTGGACCTGTGGCTAGAAGCGTAGGGAGACAGAGTTAGGAGCTGCATCAGAATGATGCTCCCACCGTCAGAAGCCATGCTTCCCACATCTCAGTCATTTTTGTACCACCTTTACTGTACTTGCAGAACACCTGTGCTGTGTGCCTGTCCATTTTTCTTGAAATTGGATTTTTTTAATATGAAATATCAATTAATGCATTTGAGAGGGATACTTTCTAAGCATCACCTCACATGGAAAACGGGCGCCACACATCATTAATGAGAGTAAAGAATCCAAACAGAAAAGCAAGATAAAAAGAAAGTGTTGTGGAATTCCAGATGGTCTGAGGGCTGCTGCCTCTGTGTCACAAAGGAAGATGGAGAAGTCCCGGGAGAGCGCTAAGGACAGAGAGTTCTGAGATCCCCTGGCTGCTTGAAATGCAAACGAACTAAGAAGGAGATCGCTCTCACTCTAGGAGTCACTAACATCATTTACCTTTTCATCTTCTACCTCAGTTCTTTTTAGAGGGGCTCCCACACTTTGGGAAACACTGACCAGGAAGTCCAATGGTGGGTCACTTAACAAACAAATTTTGAGTCAAAGAAGCAATATTCCAAAGGAACTTGAACAAAGTTAGCAGGGATGATGCTCAGAAGGTTACCTGGCTCCAAAGTCCCTGGAACCCTCTTGCTCAGGGCAATGATGACTCCATAAGTTAGTGAGTTGGGTTTGCTATAGAAATCCAGGAGTTGCCCCCACCCCATCCCATGTGTGAGGCTCCTGGGCTGCTCTCTGCTGCCAGCGTGTTGATTATGCACCACAATGAGAGCTTCCTGTCTTCCAAGACAAATGTGAGAGGGGCTATTTGTGACTGGGCTGGCAGGCATACAAATCCAGCCGCGCGGTGCTTGTGGCGGCCCCTCATTCCTCAGTGTCACCGTCGATCTTGTAGAACTCGCATTGTTTCATTTTCCTAGCAATGCAGTAATGATT
The DNA here is from genome assembly GCA_004026665.1 of Murina feae. Taxonomy (NCBI): domain Eukaryota; kingdom Metazoa; phylum Chordata; class Mammalia; order Chiroptera; family Vespertilionidae; genus Murina; species Murina feae. The sequence continues at coordinate 76,949 of PVJC01001046.1, forward strand.
TCCTACTGATTAAGTGGGAAACGGTGCCAACACGGGTCTGCTCTAGTGGTAAAAAGGAGCCCTGTGTGCCAGTTCCCAGAAGGGCAGGTGGTGCCCAGGGGGGATTCATTGGTCTCTGCACTTCTGCTGCACAAATCCAAAGAGTGGATGAGGACCAGGTGCCTCGCCTTGCTGGAGATTCTCTGGAAAGGGGAAATGCACCCCCCCACACACACACACACACACACATCCTTCTTGAATTCTTACACCTGGACTAATAACATTGACACAAGACCAGATTAACAGCGGGGAAACCAATTTGATAGGTGCACACAGGAGATTATAAATGATGCTCCTGAAAATGATGACTAGCCAGCCCTTTTACACCACTTCTTAGACAAGCAGTACGTGGTTGAAGAATTGACATGGCAAAGATATCCAGATTCGAGCACTCATTAGTGATGAATCTAAACAAAGTTTGGGCTCGGGTTCTAAATTAGTGAAGGGGTAAGAAAGAATATTTCTGTGAACTTATTTTTTAAAAATATTTTTTATTGCTTTTTTACAGAGAGGAAGGGAGAGGGATAGAGAGTTAGAAACATCAATGAGAGAGGAACATCGATCAGCTGCCTCCTACACACCCCCTATTGGGGATGTGCCCGCAAGCAAAGTACATGCCCTTGACTGGAATTGAACCTGGGACCCCTCAGTCTGCAGGCCAACTCTCTATCCACTGAGCCAAACCCGTCAGGGCTCTGAGCTTATTGGCCCTGGATTCCTTATCTGTAGCACCAAGGGTGTCATTCTTAGCCACCCCGCACCAGGAAGGGCACCTCTCACAGGGAGGTTTACCTCTGGCATCCAAGGAGACAAGGGAGGAAAAGTTACCCTTTGGGCACCAGCTGCTGGTCAAGTAACTTTAATTCAATGTAGTCGATATGCCACTGCGGGTTATTTCGGGGTGGCCTGCTCCAGGCCCTGACAAGATGATGAAGGACACATCAAACACAGTGGAACATGATGTGGTCCTTGCAAGCAGACAGAGCTGAGCTTAGGGGCCAGCCCTGCCATATAACATTGGATAAGTGTGGGCGAATAAGTGATTCCATCTCTTTAAGCTCCAGTTTCTTCATGAATTAAATGAAGTTAATAAAACAACTCATAAGACCCTTATGAGAAATGACTGAGATAACTTCAAGTAAGTGTCCATAAACACATCCGGGTAGCTCCCCATAGCCCTTTGTAATATACTGACGCCGTAGGTAGAGAAGAGGAAGAGATACACCGGAGCTTGCCTCATCCTCAGCTCACCTGCCCATTGTCATTCCCACGGAAGATGGGGCTGAGAGTTAGGAGAAAGTGCTTGGTGTAGATTTGGAGGTAACTAAGATAAAGAACCCAGACATTTCTCCTAAATTTGCAAAGGCTCATTCATTTGTTTGGCAAATATTCCTATTGAGCAACTACCATATGCTAGGCACGGTGTTATCCCTGTGGATACATTGGTGAGAAAGATACACGTCATCTTTGTGCTCATGGAGTTTGTAATCTCCTGGGATGGAGAAGACTCGCCTTGACTTAGGAAAAGCACATGTGCTGAGGGTTCTAAACAGCGACAGGCACAATGGGTGTCTCTTATGGGAAGATCAGACAATGTCTGCAGAGTCAGGAAATATTTCTAGGAGTGGGCGACTTTTTTAATCCAAGCTCTGAGTAATGAATTCATTCAGCTAAGTGGTGAGGTAGGGTGGGAGAGGGAAGGGCTGGATCATCAGAGGAATAAACATAAGTCCAGCCTGTCTAGAAGGGGCTCTCAGCACAGCCAAATTTTCATTTTGCTGATTAAGTACATCTTTCAAAGCAGCTGTTTAATATCATAATTTCATGGAAGAAAGAACGTTGTATCACCAGGAAAATAAGGAGACATCCTTTAATTAATGCCAGCCCTTTGAATTACATAAATTCAGTGTTATTAAATATGTATTTTGTTTCGCTCATTTTTACTTAAAAGTGTGTCGCTGCCCACCAATGTTGGTTTCCAAGAGAAGTAGAGAAAGGGCAAAATCATTCTTAGTAGAACTTTGGGCCCCAAATTGATAACTTGCTTTCCACCAGCAAGGTGACCCAGAACATGAATGGATAGCAAAGACAAGCATTCACTCAACAATCATTTTTGAGCTCCACATATGTATGCCAGATGCTGTGTAAAGGAACAGTAGAGACTGAAGAAGATAACATTTACCCCCAAATAAGCGCAATATCTTGCTCTGTCCAGTTGCTAGAGTTGGGGCAGAGCCAACATCACCTGAGTTGAGCTACTTGATTCCCATCATAGTCATCATTACATTCAGTGCACCACTGGCTCCACATGTTCTCAGAGTAGAATCGGCACTTTCCCTAACGGAAATTGGGATCTAATCACGGGGCAGATTCTAGAGATCTCACTATATTTTGGAGACCAGTCACCAGCGTTTGGGGTCACTGCATTCCCTTTGTTGTGAGCCCTCCCACCCCAGCTCTCTGTGCCTCAGGTGATTCCTCCCCACCCCTTGCCCTTGGCTGCCCTGCCCCAGTGCCATGAAGCTGCTATCTATGCCTGGGGAAGGCCCTGTGTATCTTGAAGGGTATGTCTCAGCTCTTGGCCCTGCCCCAACCTTTCTCCAGCCATTGCCAAACGCACTGTGCCTTGGGTTTTCCCTCCATGCCTCTGATCTTTAGCAGCCCATGCCTTGCACTCTGAAAAGGATCCAGGCCTTGGAATTCCTCTCAGCCCTCCCTCCCTACTCCCAGCCTTCCATGTGCAGCCTCTGTGTATCAGTGAAGCCCCTAGACCAACTGTCCTCAGGTGGGCACAGTTCAGCCTCTGATGAGAGCCCCACACATTCCAATGCATCATGCTGACCACAGGTCTGTGGAAGTTTGGCTGACTTCTCTCCATCTACAGCAGGATATCTCCTTCTCCTGCCTTGCCCAGGGACAAAAGATGCCAGGAGTTTCTTCTCTCTTATAAATAGTTTAGATCTTTCTGTATTTTAGTTTATTTAGGTTTCCTGCCATCTCTAGAACTCTCTCTATTCTCCCCTTCCACCCCCTCCCTTCGTTTTCCCTTCTCTGGCTCTCTCACCTCGTTCTCTTTCTTTCTTTTTCTCTTTCTCTCGCTATAAAGCTTAGTAGATAAAGCCAAATTCTACATCCTGACCTCCTCAATGACATTTTTCTACTTCATCCCCAGAGGTAATAATTTTTAACTGTGGTCCATATCTTTATATACTTTGATTAATTACAAAAACAGAAAGCATTGTAGAGTGCTATTAATTCAGATTAAGTGCATATTCTATGCATATCATCCTGAAATTGACTTGGTTCACACGAGAGTCTGTTTTTGAGAACTATCCATGCTAATACAAGCAGATCGTGTTCTTTGATTTCATCTTCTATTCGCTTTTCCATTCTATGAACATGCCACTATAGATTTATCTATTACCATCCTGGTGCACGCATGAATTGTTTTTTCTAAGTACTGAGGATATAAACATAGAAAAAGGGAAAAAGTAACGTTAGGTAATTTGAGTGCTATTTTGCATCAGATACTATTCTGGGAATGTGGACATAAGGAAAGATATAATACATTTACAGTCTAATGGAGAGACAGGGAGGTAAGCCATAATTGAATTTGCATTTTAGGAGGATTAATCTTGCAGTATGTAGGGCATATGGGAAGGAGTGTCTGGAAACAAGGGAGCAAAATAGAAAATGGTCTGTGACGATCTGGGGAGATCCAGATGAGGCACCGAGGAAATCTGAATAAAAGCAGGGGTGGTGACTAGGTGAGAAATAATACAGACATAGGACCATGGAGCTGATATCACGCAGGGGCAGAGGTGGGACGTGAACTCACACTTGCTTTTCCCCAAAACCTCTGCTTGGCTCTGGACGGTATGGATCAGTTGGTTGGGCATGGTTCCGGACACTGAAAGGTTGTGGGTTTGCTTCTTGGTCAGGGCATATACCAGGGTTGCAGGCTTGATCGCCAGTAAGGGGTGTGCAGAAGGCAGCTGATCAATAGTTAGCTCTCACATTGATATTTCTCTTTTTCTCCCTCTCCCGTCCTCTCTCTCGCAAAATCAATAAAAATATTAAAGAGAAATAAAAAAACACCTCTGCTTGCCCACCAACCCAAACCACATGCTGCTGGACAGGAACACTTTGTGGAGAGGAGAGACAAGATGTTTGGCATAAAATGGTGTGTGGCCCACAGTGCCTTGTCTTAAGAAGCCTGGGGGGCTTAAGAAGCCCAGTGGGGAAGATAACACATACTGACTTGATAAAATGGAGCAAAAGTGCATTGTCTACTGATGTGTCTGAGCCCAGCATTCAATGGGCACAAAGGATGAACAGCTGAGTCAGACAGTGAGAGAGAAGGGATATTTCCAAGATGGTACCACTTCCGTGGACACTACAGGATAAGTAGGATGGATCCAGGAAAAGAAAAACTATAGGTTCTATCGCATTCTAGGTAGAAGAAAGAATTTGCAGGATGATATGACCGGGACAACTACTTACCTGGTGCCAGGCACAGGTCTAAGCTTTCACCCTCACAACCACCCTGTAAGATAAGTAGTCCTATTACTATTATTCCCATTTTCTGGAGGAGTAGAGTGAGGCTTAGAGAGGTTAAAGTTCTTGCCCAAAGTCACACACCTGGTCAGTGACACATAGAGGAATTAAACCCTGACAGTGTGGCTAGGGACCACCATCTCAACCCCTGTGCTAAGTCAACCTTCCCAGCTCAGCACAGACACAGACAGTGGCCTGCACTTCAACTCAGCAGGCAGCAGGGTTTACTGGGTGAATGTGCCCAATAAGAAGAGCTAAAGGGGGAGAAATTGGGCTAGGGGTTGGGGAGGAGTGAGGGAGATCTCAGTGAGGGAAGACAGGGTGGGTGTGCCATGGGAGGCCCGAGGAGCAGATGGTAGGAAAGGGAGGTGGTACCCAGATTCAGTATTAAAATATTCGTGCAGACTGCTGCTGTCCCTGGTCGGGCTGCACCTGGTGCTCCTGTGGTCCCTATTCTCAATTCCACCGTGAGAATGTGACCCACTGTGAGAATGCATGTGACCCACTTCCTTATCATTTCTCTCACTTCCCAGGCTTCACAGTCAACTGTTTTCTGAAACTTTTCCATCTGCAAAGCTTCCAGGTCCCCCAGTCTTAGAGCACTGTGTGCATGACATCATCCTTCCTTCCTTCCTTCCTTCCTCCTTCCCTTCCTGCCTCCCTCCCTCTTTCCCTCCTTCCTTCTTTTCCTCCCTCCCTTCCTCCTTCCTCCCTCCTTCCTCCTTCCCTTCTTCCTTCCTCTCCTTCCTTCCTCTCCTTCCTTCCTTCCTCCCCTTCCTTCCTTCCTTCCTTCCTTCCTTCCTTCCTTCCTTCCTTCCTTCCTTCCTTCCTCCCTCTTCCTTTCTCTCCCCGCCCCCTTCTTCCCACACTGGATGCGTTTTGTTACTGCTAAGAACACATGGAGGTGTAGGACTGGTAGTCACCTATAAATTCCCTTCCCTGAGAGCTTGCAGTCCAGTAGAAACAAAAAACAAGTAAAAATAATTCCTCAGTAACATCAGGAACTTGGGGGCTGAAGAGCTCTTTCCTTTTCATACAATGCTCCAACTGGAAGAGAGCTCAGAAAGGAGTTTGTTTTTTGGTTCCTATCTTTGTGTTTCAGACCCCTATGGTCTGCCTAGAGTTTCTGACTATATAGCTAGCCTTGCCTGAAAGATTAGTAGGTCTGTGATAATATTAGAAGATTACTATCACTGTGGTGAATGAAATACAAGTTCAAAATAATATCCAAGACTTACATTGCATTTCCTATTCTCTGGCAATTTTTCTTAGTGCTTTCCAAATAGAAACTCATTTGGTCTTGGCCACCATCTCATGAGGGATGCACTATTATTGTCCTCCTCTACAGAATTAGAGCATGGGGAGACTAAGCAGTTGATCCAAGGGCACGTGGATAGTAAGTGGCAGGCATGAGATGTGCTCCCAAATGATATGATTCTGGACACTGAGCTTTCAATCACTGGGAAATATTTCGTGTTATTTATAAATAAATAAAATTACTGACTGCATAGAAGTTATATTTTCTTTATTTCCTCAAGGACTAGCTTCTTAAAAAGTTATCTGAGCGCCTGAAAAATGGTTTTAGCCTTAAAATAAAGCCCTCGCACTAAAAAAAAGATTGGTTTCTACAGATTTTAGTTCAATCTCATTTTACAGATGAATAAACCTAGAGAGGAAGTGACTTTCCCACGATCACAAAGTTGGCTAGTAACAGGACCTGGGTGAGGACCCAGGCAGTACAGAAAAATATTGATGAATATACACTTTGAGACAGAGACAGCCATGTTTAAATCCCAGCTCAGTCTCCAATTCATTCTGCAGGTCGGAGGGCATTGCTTATTTGCCCTCAGTCTCCATTTCCCCGTCTGTAAAATGGGAATAACATTATATCAACCTCACATGGTTGTTGTAAGGATCAACTGAAACAATGTATATAAGTGCCTAATTGTATCACCTGTGCTGTTACTGGTATTATTGTTGTTGTCATTAGTTATTTTAATTCACCCAGATCTCCTCAGCTTAAGAGTCTTTCCAATGTGTCAAATAATATTTCAGGCAAAAATGACCAGCCTGTGTGTGTGCTCCCACTCCCTCTAGTCTTCATGATTAGAAGCACCTGCTGTAGTCAAACAAAATAGACTCAATGACTCCTTAGCACCAGATTTGAAATGACCAGGCTCCGTGAAAGAGGACACAGTGTTCTTAGTCCTGGCCAGGTAGCTCGGTTGATTAGAGCATCATCCCGATATGCCAAGGTTGCTGGTTGGATTCCCAGTCAGGGAACATACAAGAATCAACCAGTGGATGCATAAGTAAGTGGAACAACAAGTAGATGTTTTTCTATCTCTCTCTCTCACTCTCCTTCTCTCTCTCCCTCTCCCTCTTGCTCTCTCTCCCCCTCCCTTCCTATCTCTATAAAATCAATCAATAATTTTTTTAAATGGAGCCAGTGTTCTTGCTCTGTCTACCATTAAGGACTCGTGTTTTTGATTGTCCAGCTTTCCTGCTGACTTATCGTGTTTCAGTCTTTCTTTATTTGTTTACTTTTCAGATAGTTGGTAGAAGTCATCTAAAAATGCCAATGTGCAGGTTCTAGAATGAGAGTTTAAGACTTCTTTATTGTCCCATGCTCGGATGCAAAAAGGGGGCTGGAGGGGCATGGCAGAGCCAAAGAAAGAACACAAATAATAGGAAATTTCTCCCTGTGTCATGGCTGACAGATCACCATTTTGTATCCTAGTGTGAAGATCCTAATGGATCCTAATGACATCCTCCTGGTCCAAAGAGGCCCATCATCCTGCTAACGAGGGGGATCTGGATGTGTGTCCAAGCTCACACTGGAGCCTCAGAACCTGCGGTGTGGAATTGCACTCGTCTACTCATCTGTGGGCCAAGTAGTTCAATATTCCCCATGGTTTCTGGTTTCTTGAAATGACTTCCTACCTGCTTCAACATTTGTCACATTTTCTCCTCAGTTTCCTTCTGTCATGTTTGCTGCTTTCTTTCCTTCTCGGGCTTATGGAGACATCCATCCTGCTTGAAGGGATCATCAATAAAAATGACCGGGCTTGGTTCTGTGATTAGCTGCGAACAGTGCTCCCCCTGGCCCCAGTGTTTGCCAAGTCAGCATCCCCTGCCTTTACTGCCAGCATTTCAGATGTCAGGAAGTGATTTTCGAATGATAGGTGATTAAATCTTTCTATAGCAAGAGAAAGTTGTGACAGGCAGTGCAGACTTTCCCCCTCGATATTTTTATTGATTTTTAGAGAGAAATAAAGGGATAGGAAGAAAGGAAAACATCGAACAGCTGCCTCCTGCAAGACCCCTACCCCTATCAAGCCTGAAACCAGGGCATGTGCCCTGACAGAGAACTGAACCGGCAACCTTTTGGTGCACAGGACCATGCCCAAACAACTACGTCACACCAATCAGGGCCAGGCAGTGCAGATTATGTTTAAAACATACACCCCTATCACACCGAGTGCGATAAAGCCATGGTTCTTCATAAGCCACTTGGGCAGGACGTTAGGGTTGCAATGAGCCACTTGTAGATAGGGAATTGCTTGGGTGTAAGTCAGTAATGGGAACTCACTTGTGGTCTTGCCCAGTATCTCTTCTCTTTTTTTTCCTGATTTGGAATATCTTTTTCCTTTGCAAAATTTTCCACCCTGACCCATCTGTCTTCTAACCACTGAAATAGCCATGTGACTGCAGCTAATTGCTCAGAGCATACTACCCTCCAGGACACAAACACTGATCCAGGACCATGGCTATAACCCCAAATAGGCCAATCAGAGATTGATAAGACACCAAGGAAAGAAAGGGTCTCTCTCCTCCCAAGACTGTGAGGTCTGTAAGTCTGAAACTTACTTGGAGAAGGTATGGTTGAGAAAAAAACCACCACCACCACCAACAAATGGATCTAAGAGATGAGAGAGAGAGAGAGAGAGAGAGAGAGAGAGAGAGAGAGAGAGAGAATAATTTGAGCCCCTACAGGAAATTGTACCTGAATTCATTTTCATACAGGGAACTTGCAGTTGCATGAGTCATTCCCACTCTACTCCCTTTGCTGTTATTGCTTTATCTAGTCTTAGCTGGCTTTCTGTCACTTGCAACTCAGAATCTGAACTGATTTGCCAAACATCTGTGTGAGGGTGTGGTCGGGTTTTTTCCCAAAATTTCACTGCAAAGCCAGAGACAGGTTGAAGTTGGTTCTACTTCCAAATATCCATGACTGGCACCTAAGGTCCAGAAGTGTGGCGGGAAGGCACTGGCCTAGGAGTCCAGAGGCTGAGCTCTAACTCCCGCTCGGCAACCGCCTTGTTGTGTCACTGTGGATGCTGCTGCAGCTCCAAGGGCCTTCGTTTTATTCCAGGTCAGACCTCACTTGTAAACAGATTGAAATAATGGGGGCAGTAAACAAGCATATTGTTTCAAAAGTTGGCTCTTGTCTGTAAAAGTACAATGATGGTGAGCTAAAGAAAATAAAATAAAATGCCATGTTTCAGATTCTTGATCTATAAAAATCAAGATGAAAATAGTAACTATCTCATGGAGAATGAAAAAAAAATGTATGTATTTAGCATGATGTCTAGTATACAGTGACTCTCAATACATGTAAGCTAATGTTATTACTTTACTGAGACTTGGGGAGAATTGATAAATATTCAAGACTTAGGATATTATCTGCATAAGCCCAGCCATTGTGTGTGAGCGTGCACATTGTGTGTGTGTGTGTGTGTGAGTGTGTGTGAGAGTGATTATATGTGCGTGTGTGAGTGTGTGTGTGTGATTGTATGTACGTGTGTGTGTGTCTGTGTGAGAGAGAGAGAGAGAGAGAAACAGAGAGACAGAGAGAAAGGGAGTTGACAGTAATTTCCAGGGAATTCACAATGCACTGAATCCCATCTCTGACATTATCATTAAGTTGTCTTTTGATTGATCAGATCATTCTTACTTCCTTTTTCTATTCCCCCCTCTTTTTACTCAACAATTTATTGCATACATGTAATGTACCAAGCGTTTTCCTATGAATGAAGTATAAAATAGAAAAATCACACCCATCTTTCCCTCTTGGATGTTAATAATGAAGGTAGCTCCTGTGATGATTTGCCCCCAAACCACCACACACATCACTTTGCCACAGGGCAGTCAGACTGAGCTCTTCTCATGTGTTTATCTCTGTCATCAATGCTCCCCCCGCTTCCAGAATTTTCTAGAAAAATACATAGGAGCTGGCAAACCTATATGAGCTAACTGGCACGTGGATAGTAAAGCATGCAGTTACTAAGTGTTGGCCACTGCAATTGTAGAAACAACCGCTACCCGCCCCTGGGAGCAGCCCACACCTGGTTTACCTGGAAAATTAAAATAGATACAACCAAAAAAGGCACCCCTTCTTTGGCCCCAGCTCGGCTGTGCCTGACTCTCCCTGTGACAAGGGTGAGTTATAAACCAAGGGCAGCATTTGTTCCTCATTCCTCTCCCCTGTACGCCTGGTGCTCCCAGGTGCCTGTGATGGAGATGTGATTGCACTTGCACAGAAGGAGATATTTTAAGACCTGCCAAAACCCTTGGTTCAGAGCTCTCTTTCCCAGGCAGCGTGTCTGAGCACGGAGACTGCCATGAATTATGGAGACCTGAAAGGGTTTGCCAGGAGGAGCCCGTCATGGGGAGGGGGGGGCCTGGGCTACAGCTGGAGTCTGAGTCCTTCCCTCCTTCCCACCAGCTGGCCTGCAGCTTTGGTGTCTCCTCAGGGAGCTGTCTCCCAGGCTTAAGCAGGAAGGGTAGGATGGACCCAGCGGGGGTTGGGGTGGGGGGATGGTGGGTGGCGCTGAGGATTGGGGCACCCCGTTCATCTTTGACTCTGAGAAACGAGACATGAGCAGATGATTATGCAGATAATCTGCCTTCTGATCTCAGAAGCAGAGTTTTTACATTCAAATATGGGAGTTCCAGCATTAAATAACCCAGATATGCCTTTAAATTCAAATATGGGAGTTCCGGCATTAACTAATACAGACAGATGCGCCTTCCTTCTCATACGGAAACAGTCGCAATGAATGTCCTTGTTCCAGGCTCTTTCCGAGTGTGTGTGCAGTTAATTCTCACCACAATTCTGTTTTCATCCTGACAGAGTAGGGGAAACTGAGGCACATATACAGAAATTTGCATAAAGCCACATATCCAGAAAGAGTATAGGCAGGATCCAAGCCAAAGCGGGCAGTTTTCAGGCCTGCACCACACGGTGAGGCCTGTTGCAGACGATGATGATGAAGATGAAGAAGATGGTGATGACGACTCCTTGGGCAAAGTGCTCTGCCTGCCTTATTTCATTTATTCTGCTTCAGCAACACCACCAGCTCACGGTCTGATCCCGGTTCACAGCCGTGCACGCATCAGACTAAGAGAAGCTAAAGGATTTGCACAAGGTCACAAGTAAACAAATCAGAATCAGGATTTACACCTCCATCTGCTCAACTCCGAAGTCCATGCTTTCTGAACTGCAGGGCCCTGACTTCAGGTGACTGTGAAGGGCCAAGACCTTCACAAATCCTTAAGTTCCCCAATGCCACCAGAGCCAGGCTCAGGTCTCTTCATGAACACAGTCAAGCACAGCTGAAGAAAAGCAGGTTGCCCTGCAGAAAAAGACTGAGTCTGTAAATACAGAACTGGATTTCTGTCAAAGAACCACCACTTGCTTAAATCCCTGCCCTCTCTCACGCTTTCTGTCCCTCGCAGGAGGTGGCTGCCCTGCAGGGGCCATTTCTTTCACAAAGTAACAAGTTGAGAGCTCCCAGTGTGTGCTGACTGGGTGTGAACTACAGGGACAGAATGCAGAGGACTTACTAGTAGCTTTGCAGGCATCACTCTATAATCTCTATTCAATAAAGATAGATTATAACACAGCATAGGCCTGAAAATAGAGAAATTACAAATTTTGCATTTGTGAATACGTAATGATAATGATAACATTAGCTGTTATTTAGGGGAAAACTAGAGCCAGAACTCAACCTAATGTCTTCCTATTAAAGACTGATGGGATAAACTACAGAAAATCCATGCAGGGGAGTATAATACAGCAGTGAAAAAGAATGTGCAATATCTCCATGGATTAGTATGGAGCGACTGTTGGGATATATTTCAAAATTACAAATCTAAAATAGAGAAGAGTATTTATACCCTTAAATGCTACCATTTAAGAGAGAAAGGGAATATGAGTGTATAATAACTTACGTTAAAAACAATGAAAGGACTTTCAGAATTCTAAAATGAGACAGCAAGAAGGGAGGAGAAAACAATGGGAAAGACTGGGATAGAATCTTGTGGGATCTTTAAAAAAATTATAGACTTATTTGACTATAAATTAGACTCTAAAACCATGTGAATATTTTACATAATCACAGAACAAGCGTATTTTTAAAAAACAATTCCTAAAACATAACACATGAGCCCTGACCGGTTTGGCTAGGTAGATGGAGCGTTGGCCTGTGGACTGAAAGGCCCCAGGTTCGGTTCCAGTCAAGGGCACAATCCCAGTAGGGGGTGTGCAGGAGGCAGCTGATGGATGTTTCTCTCTCATCGATGTTTCTAACTCTCTATCCATCTCCCTTCCTCTCTGTAAAAAAGCAATAAAAAATATTAAAAAAACAAACAAAACAAAACACATGAGCCTATTTGTGTGAGAGGTTGCTGGCTTACAGACTGAGGGGGCAACTATATGGCGGCTTTAAAATAAGTTTACTCTATACCTCTTATGAGATGCACTCTCATCCAAAAGAACTTGGGGAAAACTTTTAAGAAATCATATTGGTGGTGGTAGTATTTCTATTGTCACTCTGGTCTGTTTCGTGTGTGTGGTGTGTGAGATTAAAAACAAATGAGTAATTATATTGATGTCATTGGGAACCAGGGTTTTTATCATAGAAGAAAGAAAATACAGATTATTAAGTCCTGGATTATTATTAGTCCTGGATTTAATTTATAAATATCACCCCCACCCCTGCCCGGCCCCAGGAGAATTAGAATCTAAATATCCGACCGTAAGCTTATCACCACCAATGTCTCAGGACTTGGCCCTAGACAGTGGGCTTGTGACAGTGCACCACTCTTTAAGGCATAATCGAAAAGTGTGAAGTGAAAATATGTCTCTTGAGAAAGAAATCATGGGTTTTGTGGCTCTCTCCCCTATTAGTATTGCTGTGATTGCATATATACCTCAGGGTATACAGGGTGGGTGGCAAGTAACTATCAACTCTGGTTTTTTTGGCCCACCCACTTGATGACAAACCCCCATCCACTGAATGCTTCGTCTGCAAGTTAAAACCATTATGAATTTCAAAAATGTAAAACATAGTAGAATTAAAGATGTGGTGCAATATCCAAAGGCAAAAAGCTATGGAAGACCTTCCATTCATCCTGAATGATTAAGCCATATCTTGGTTAATTTCTGGACTGATTAAACTTTAAATATCAAGGTGAAGCATATTGTGGAACTTTGACATCAGGAAGACCTAACCTAACACTCAACATTTAAGAGCCTGTTATTCAGCAGTCCAGAGCATCTACTCCCATGGGAGTTAAGTGTAACTCATTGTACATTTTTCTTGGAGTGGTTGTGAGGAGTAAGTGAAATGGTGAGGTAACATCCAGATCTGAGGCAGATGCAGTAGACACTCAACATCTTATATAATAACAGCCTAATATGCAAATTGTCCCCTCGGATGGTTGTTTCACCTGGAGACTGAGAGTTCAACTGCTCACTATGACATGTGCTGACCAGCAGAAGGTGGCATGCAACATGGTGGGCATTGGCAATGCAGCGCTGGCAATGGGAGGCAGTGGAGGCGCTGCTGGCCCCAGTGGGCCCTAATGATAGCGAGACTACAGTGGGATGGTGGAGCAGGTGAGCGGGCCATGCCAGGCCAAGGTGGGTGTGAGCAGGGGCCTGATTGCCCCACTGATCACCCCATAGATGGCAACAAATGGCAGTGGCCAGTTGGGTCGCCACCTGTCTCCCAGGCACTGAGGGAACAGGGCAGGGAGCCCAGCCTTGATTGATCCTGCAGGTGGGATAGTGGAGCAGGTGAGGGGTGGCACCAAGCCAAGAGAGTATCAGGCGGGGCTGTGGGGCCATGAGGCTGGGCATGAGCTTGGGCCCGATCTCCACAGGCCACCCTGAGGGACCCCATCTGTTCACAAATTTGTGCACTGGGCCTCTAGTGTAATAATAACTAGGTTATGCTTCAGAATCCAAGGCCAACTAGTATACTGTTGCTGCCCTGGAGTTCTGCAACTCACCTAGCTTCCCATTTAACACTTTCACATCTAAACAGGTTTGCTGGGCAAATCACTGGCACTTGAGGAAAATGAGAGTAAATGTTGAAAAATAACTTCACGTTAAGCTGTGATTGTCATGAAGGGTATTTGACAAATATGTAGCATTTTTACCTGCCTTTGAACACATGGTAGAACTTCATTTCTTGAGCACAAGGCCATTGAATTAGAGCCAAGTGATTAATACTGTCCATTGAATTGTCAACCAAAGTAATGCTAGTGAGTGTCATGTCCACAATGGAGATTTTAATTGCTGGTGCAAGAATCCCCAGAGCTCTCTCACAGCACAGCAACCACCTAAGATGCTCTAGACGACAACTGTCCCATCAGCCTGAATTCCCAATTCACAAAATAAGCAAGGTTCTGAAGTTGAGTTGTGTTGGCTATTTAGTGAAAGCAAGAAATCAAACTTTTTTTTCTTTTCTTAAGCTGCTGAGATTGTTTTGAAATGCTTGTTACTACAGCATCATCTAGCCCAGTGATTCTCAACCTTCCTAATGCCGCGACCCTTTAATACAGTTCCTCATGTTATGGTGACCCCCAACCATAAAATTATTTTCATTGTTACTTCATAACTGTAATGTTGCTACTGTTGTGAATCATAATGTAAATATCTGATATGCAGAATGTATTTAGGCGACCCCTGTGAAAGGGTCGTTTGACCCGCACCCTGATTGATACACAAATATCAATCAAGATTCCAGGTAATTGGTTTTCTGTAACTTAATTAAAGTAAGTTCATTTTTTTGTTTTACAGGAACTGTGTTATGATTACCCTTGAAAAAATTTAGATCTAATTATCAGCATTTGTATGTAAATTTCATCATCTTATTCCAGATTGTTTAATAGCATAGCACAGATCAGTTGATAACAGAAGTGCAGCCAAGTATGTCTCCCAAAGGGTTATCCTTATTGCCTACAACTCTTCTTAAATGTTTTGTTCACTTTAGGTTTCTTCTTCCTCTGACAAATGAAGCTTAGCCTCTGAGCCTTTGCACTTGCTGATCCATCTGCCTGAAGCATGTCATCCTCAAATGTTAAAATAGGTAGCTTTAAGCTCTATGCATATTTCATGTCCCCAGATAGGTCCTCCCTGATTAACCCAGGCATTATTACTTCACCCTGTTTTATTCCCTTCATGGCACTTAGTACTAACTGTATCTGTTTTATTTATAAATGTGTTTGCTTATTAATTATCTGAGTTCCCTCCTGAGCAAGACAGCACTTTTCTTTAGCTTGTTCGTGGTTAGAAAAAAAGACAGTGCCTCAAACCAAAGGGACAGACAGAGATGCTCAAGAAGTACTTATTCCATAAGTAAAGATGCGAATATGAGACACATTTTCTTCTCTGTCATTGCTGAAGGGCACGTCATTATCCCCACTCTACCTTTACTGAGGACTTTGGGTATGTTCTGCTGAAAAGTCAGACCATTTGTGAGGTTATTGTTTTACTTAAACACTCAACTCCCTCCGTCTTATCATCTCAGAGCAGTAGGGGCTGTGTTTTCTGACAAAGATATCCTTTCCCCTCCTTTCTCTCCTGATGGTTCTGAAATGTCCTCTTCATCAGGAAACATATGCTCTCCTCTCTGCTAATTTCGTCTCAACTGCATCGGTCACAAAAGCCCTCCTGGGAGTTCCGTTGTGTGGGTAATTGAAACTTTGTGAATTTTGAAACTTTGCTTCAGCCACTCCTCTTACATGCCGGTTTCTGAGTAACTTCTACTTGCTTCCTAGAATACCAGGCTTTCTCTCGCTCTCTTTGGAATGGCAGCTTACCAGGACTTGCTAGTTGCCCCTGGCCATGTCACTGTAGAGGGAAGTAGATAGAAATATTTCTTACCAAAATTTTATTTAGTTATATTTATGTTTATATTTACATCTACATTGTTTATATTGATTTCAGAGAGAGGAAGGGAGAAGAGGTTAGAAACATCGATGATGAAAGAGAATCATTGATCCCTTGCCTCCTGCACACTCCCTCCTGGGGCTCAAGCCCACAACCCTGGCATGTGCCCTTGACCAGAATTGAAACTAGGACCCTTCAGCCGCAGGCCAATGCTCTATTCACTGAGCCAAACCAGCTAGGACAAAATATTTAGTGTTTGGATGGTGAGGCACAGGTACACAATGAAGAGTTAATATTCAAAGAAGATATTTAACAGTCTCTGCTTTTAGTCCCATTGCTTCATTAAATGGTGACAGGGTAATGCCATGTGGGTAATTGGACCCCCTGGGAGTAGATGGAGCCAATCACTTCAGGATATCGGCTGTGTGAAGACGTGCAAGACTCAGGATGACTATTCCATTAGACATCTGCCTTCTGAGGAGGCTCTTGCAACATTTGTGGGCCATTGCCCATTGCTCTTTCCTTGGAGAAGACAAGGTAAGCACTGGGACTCAACATAGACACACTATCCTGAAAAGGCATTGATTTCAGGGTAGAGAAAACATTTCATGCTCTGAACAGGGTGCAAAGGGCAGCTCATATTTGCAATAATATTACACATGTGTACAGCAGTCTCTACTTTGACTTGCAGTAATGTACACACATGTTCTTACTAAAAATTTTTTTGAAGTCCCTGTTTACCAAGGCACTGTCCAAAATCAATTATATTGCCCTCTCAGAGGTCTATTTATAACGTGTGTGTGTGTGTGTGTGTGTGTGTATGATAGATGTAAAATGAGAAGTTTAGAGGTAAAAATATATGATAATGATTAGGTTCACTTAAGGTTTTTCTCAATGCCAGACACTGTACTAAATGCTTTATTTGTGGTATGTTTTATCACTTAATTCTCACAATAACCCTACTAGTTTGCAAAAAGTACCTCTTTAAAAGTGAAGAAACTGAGGCACTGAGGGATTAAGTAGCTTATTCAAGACCACATTGCTGTGGAGGAACTAGGGGTGGACCTGGGGAGTTTTAATCATGATTTTATACCTACAAGAGATCATAAACTATGTAAAATTGTTGCCCACTGGTTTTATTTTCTTTAACTCTATAACCAAGCAGTTCTTCTTAATGTTATTAGAAACAAATTATTTGAAACTGTGCGCCTTTCAATTGAACGGATGTGTTACAGTTTCCTAAATCATCCTCTCATATTGAAGATTGTAATATTAGGAGGCTTCTAGGGAAACCTAGACCCTCAGAAATTGTTATGTGTGTTTTACTCCAGGAAAGAGATCATAGTTTAAAAATTTCTCCAAGGACTTCATGACCCAGAAAACAACAACCTGTAACAGAAAATGCTCGTGTTTCCTTATTTATTCTTTAAGGTTAAATTTTATGGACACAGTCAATAACTATTTCCTAACAGTGATCAAAGCCCGGGACAGAGTGATGAATCAGACATGGTCTCCTTCCTCCAGGAGCCCCAGTGACATCTGCACACAGAGTGATGCTGGCCCTTTAGTTGTGATGAACCTCCTGGCTGCTCTGGCCACACCAGCCCATGGTATCTGTCTTTGTCTAACTTACCGAGCATCAGGGTCACAAAGGTCAGCACATCATACTGGTTTTAAATTAGTCCCTATAAAAGCTATAATACTTTCAACAATAAAGGTGATTTTTTAAAGACATAAAGATAAAAGAAATTAATTAGTCCCTATCTATTAACGATTTCCCCATTTGTATCAAGTGTTCCTTATGTAAAGGTCAACTTTCCCCAGCTCATTTGCAGCTCAGTAGGACTTACTGCTACTGCTAGAGATAAGGAAATAATCATGCTCCAGCCAAAACTTAGGAGTCTGTATTCTGTGTTGAGAAATAGAGCAACAAACTGTGTGCGTCACCTTTTGTGATTTTGGGGAATAAAAGCATGCTTCTGCATCTGGTTGGGGCTGCAGTGTCAGTCCTCGCTTCGGTGGGGTGCTGGCACCGCAGACACTGCTGGCACTACAGACGCTGGCCAGCTGAATAAAGGCTCCTAAATTCTACCTTCTAGCTCTGGCGGTCATCTCTTGTGGGTTGCCCCATAACACTTAAAGGCAAGGATGGTGCTTTCCCCATTTCTGGCATCTCTACCTCGAATTTCTTCCGGGGGAAGAAGAGAGGGGCGCAGATATCAACTGTTCAGTAATGTTCTTTGAGCATCTTTAATATGCCTGGTGCAGGGAAGACAATTTGGAGGAGATGGATTTGAACCCCCACAGCTTCATTTCCTCACTGCTTGACCTTAGGTGAGTTGCTTTACCTGTCAAGTCTTCATTCATCTCACCTGGAGAAAAGGAGAGCCCATCTCTACCTCTGATGATAATTAGAGATCACGTATGTTCAGCGTCCGCCACATAGGAGCCTCTTGGCAAATATCTCTGCCTTTCCTTTCTGGGTCTTACCACCCATTGGTTGGATCAAGTCAACCAAGGAAGTGTTTCTCTGCCTGCATCTCCCAGAGGGCCCCTTCCCGGCGCTGAGCTGGAGCCAGAGAGTGGCTTTCCCCCAAGTCTTCCCAGCTCCACCATCTGTGCAGCCAACTGTTCTCTGACTGCAAGCTTCCCAGCTTCCTGCTTGCAGCCCCGCTAAGCAGGTGTGGCCGGCGCCTGCCTCCTCTCTGCTTTGCATGTGGCATCTGATTGTGTTTGACAGGCTGCTCATGCTGGAGAAAAGAAAAAAACAAAAAAAAAACACATGGATTGGATTAAATGCTCTTTGTTTAGACCTTATTAGCCAACGAGGCTGCTGCATAATTAATTAGAGAGTAAGCTGTAATCTCGCACGGAGGCAGAAACTCTGCCCCTTAAGGCACGGCCTTGCTTGCATGCAGCATCCTACATGGATGACAGGGGACAGGGGGACAGGCCTAACCTGCTGGTGGTCTTTGAGGAAGAAATCGGCATAGACAAGGAGAGAAGAGCACAATAAAGATGTCATTTCCACACGGGCCTTCATTCGTCCACTGGACACTAATAAATGAGGTCACTGTGGCAGGTTGGTTAATCACGGATTCAGTTTCCACCTTTGTGATGATTAAATAAAACAAAACATTTGAAGAGTTTGGCACAGCACTGGCCACTGTGGCTCAATTGGTTGAGCGTCGTCCTGTGTACAAAGGTCCCGGGTTTGATTCCTGGTCAGGGCCCAGTTGGGGTTGTGGGTTCAGTCTCCAGTTGGGGTCATGCAGGAGGCAGCTGATTAATGTTTCTCTCTCTCTCTCTTCTTTCCCCTCTCTCTAAAATCAATAAAAACAACAACCTATTTTTTCAAAGTTTAGCACAATGCCTTGCATGGAGTGAATACTCAATATATATCAGCTAATATAAATAAACAATAATAATTATTGTGGGTATCATTAAATGGTAGATTGCTTATCAACAATAATTATATGTATTATTATAACAATATAAGTTATTAATATATAATCATTTTATTATTATTATAATAACTGTTATTCTTAAAACATACACTGTTCAGAGAAGTCCCCAGAGGACCAACCCTTCTCAAATTGAGCTTCTGATATTTTTAAATAATAGAATTCCATAAAAGACTAGAAACGGCTCGTCTTCTCCTCCTACTTTACCTCAGTTAGCACAGAGAGCAATGCCTTGTCCAGACAGAAACAGGAAGTCAGTGGAGTAGTGGAAGGGTTAAGTGGGCTGGTCTACGCTTTGTTCTTGATAATGTAGAGCAAGTATCCAGAAACAATACAAACAACCCTTCTTTCTAAGATTGTTTTACTAAAAATACAAGCACAAGCAAACACATTGTTTGTATTCACCCATTTGTCCCACTTTATTAATCGGACCCTTTCGTAGTTAAAAAATATTTTTTTTTTTCATCAAAACCAAAGCAAACTTCTGCATGGAAAAGGAGTCCAATCTGCTTAGTAGGGCTGAGATGGGTCACCACAGCCCCTCCCTACTTTAAAATATCTCCCTCGCCCCCATCTTCCTAATGCCTGAAATCCCTCCTGACAGCTGTTCTTCCTGGTCCCATGGTAGATATGCAGCAGCCATGTGCTGAATACATGAAAAAATCCCAGTTTCTCCTTAGACTGATGCCATCCACTGTGTCCAGCTGCAGCCTCCCGGGGGCCACATTTACATTAGCATAGCTGTATCTGCTTTCTTTCGGAGAGTGTTTGCATAGCACAGCCTTCCCACGCCTTTCTTCCTTTTCTTTTTTTTTCCTCACAAGATAGTGCAGTCATCCAATGGGGCTACAGGAAAAAAAGTGATTAAAATAGAGCAGGGAGGTCATAGCGGTTTTGCATGGATTAGTGACATAATTGCCAGACTAGCTATTCACTATCACCACTTTGCACACCACATCATTTTATTATTTTTCAGAACAGCCCACTGGATGAAGGAGAAGTAAACATCCAAATGTCCTGGTTTTCAAGACTTGGGATATCTCAGACTTTCAGATACTTAAACTTGGCGATTGGTTTCCTTTTGGATGGAACATCAGCTAATGTGTAAATAGGCGAGGCAGGGTTTGTTGTTACCCCTTCTCCTTCACCTGTCTCTTCTTTCTGTGTCTCGGGTACACAGCACCCTCTTGTTGTCCAGAGTGTCTGACCCAAATGGCCCTGATTTTCACTCTACAGAGCATCTTCTTTCTTCCCAGCATCATTCCTTTGGGGTCTGAGCAACACTCAGGGGATGAACTAAATGCACTCTAAGGTATAAACAGCACTAAATTTTTCCAAGGTGAATTTGGCTAATGCTAGTTCTCAGAATGTTCTGAGAGATATTAGTGAAGGGATTAAGAAAAAATCATAGACAACAGTACTTGATTACCAGAGGGAAAGACATGGGGGAGGTAAAAAAAAAAAAAAAGGGTAAAGGGGGGATGAATGATGATGGAAGGAGATATGACTTGGGGTGGTGAACACACAATGCAACATGCAGATTAACATATTATAGAATTGTACACCAGAAACTTATATAATTTTATTAACCAATGTTATCCCAATAAATTCAGTATTTAAAAAAATTGGGTCATCAAGAGAATATCCAAAGATAATATTGCTCAGAAAATATTTCCCATGCCTTTATTTTCAACATCGACTTATGGTCACATCTAAAGAGTATTTTTGTAAACAGAATATATCAATCTCTTCAATTCTGACAATGTTTGTCTTTTAAATGGATTAGCTCACCTGTTTACATTTAATACAATTTATGATATATTTACGCATAGCCACCACTGTTCAATTTTCTCTATCTCATTTTTCTATCTCTTTTCTGTCTTTTCTTTCTATTGGGGTATTTTTCTTGTGGGTGTCCCCTTCTATTGATATAGTAATTATGCATACTTTTGCTATTCTTTTTTTAAATTTTGTTTTATTGCTTAAAGTATTACAACAAGTGTTAGATAGGTCTCCATTTTTTCCCCTTGACCTCCCCCCTCCTCCCCTACCCCCCCCCCAGTCTTGTGTCCATTGATTATGCTCATATGCATGCATACAAGCCCTTCAGTTTATCTCCTAGTTAGAAGTTACAGCATGCATCCTTATCTAAAGTATATGAGATACTGCTTTTACTCTTTTTCTGATATTAGAACCTTAGATTAGTTTAGAACCTGACATTACAACTTGCCTTTTGTTATATCATTTTCATATATTTCAGTTTTACATATATTTAATTTATTTATTTGTTAATCCTCTCCCGAGGATATTTTTGACATTGATTTTTAGAGAGAGTGGAAAGGAGGGAAAGAGTGAAAGAGAGGGAGAAACATCAGTGTAAGAGAGACACATCGATTGGTTGCCTCCCTCACTTCCCCTGACTGAGGCAGGGGATCCAACCTGCAGGTCAAGTACATGCCCTTGACTAGGAATCAAACCCATGACTCTTCTGAGTAAGGACTGGTGCTCTATCCACTGAACCACACTTGCCAGAGCAAGTCTACATATATTTTAAATTACATAAGACTTTTTTTATAGTCAATAGATACATTTGATTCACATATTGAAATATATTCACTTTTTATTGTTCTTAATTCCTTCCTGCACTTCCATGCTTCCATCTAGAATAATTTTTTTTCTGAACCAAAATAACTCTAATTTTAAAGTATTTATTTTAGTTTGGGTCTGCTATAATTACCTCAGGCTTTGCTTTCCTGAAAATGTCTTCATTTTAAAAATATATTTAGGCTATTACAGAATTCTAATTTGGCAGTTACTTTTATTCAGTGTTTGTATTCTGCTTTCTATCTTTTCCTGAGAATTATCTATCATACTTTTATTTCTGTGAATATAATGTTTTCCTCTGTCTGCTTTTAAGATATTCCGTCTTCAGTTTTCAACAATTTTACTATAATGTGACCCTGTGTGATTTTCTTTGTATACATCTTACTCGAGTTTGTTGTGCTTCTTGAATCTGTGGGTCCATGTCTTTTATCAGTTTTATAAAAGAATCAGTCCTTGTTTCTTCAAATATTGCTTTGGTCCCTTTATGACCGTCATCCAATTCTGATGATCCTGATACATGCACGTCAGATCAAAACACTGGGTCCCTGGACCACTTTCTTTTCTCTTTCTGAGCAACTGTCTGGGTACTTCCCAACGACTTAACTTTTGCTCCATTGACGCACTCATGGTATAGGACTGCTTTGTGAGCCCAACATTATTGCAATGTGAATTTCATTGTCTTCCAGTCTAGGGTTTTCCTTAAATTAGTTTCTCTATATTTCAGTTGCCTTTCTAGATTTCCTACCTTGTCTTTCATTCTCTGAACATACCAGTCAAAGTGGTCCGTGTTTGATGTACTCTCTAGTACATGGATCCCTCCTGGTTCTGTCTCTGTTGTCTGTTTTTGTCTACTGGTCTCATCTCTTGATCCACATGGTAAATTTTGGATGAATGCTGCACAATATATATTTGGGAAAAATTGTTGAGTCTCTGGATGCTGTTGTCTAAAACTATTTAGCTTCCAGAAGGATGTCTAAATAGGAGCAGGTCATCCAAATGCAATCCAGAATGAATATGGTTCAAAGTGTGATTTAACTTTGTAAGGATGTTTCTGTTTCATTTGAGGGCTCCTCCCGGGTACAGCCCTTCAGCTGCCCTGAGGGAAGTTCACTGGAACTCTTCCACTCTGAAGACTCCTGCACCCCGATCCTTATCTCCCCTCAACTTGTTAGCTTCTCCGCCTCCTAGCAGGAACTTTCTGCCCCTCCTTCTGTCCCCTACTTACAAACCAACAAATAATTCAAGGGGGAACTCAGCTTAGTCTATCAGGTTCCATTCCTGTACTTATACTCTGACTGGGATCTTGCCTACTTGGGTCCTGGATAATTTTGAGTTTTGTATTTGCTTTTCTGTTTGGCCTCCACAACCCTATGAGAGTGACAAAAGTTCCAGTCAATTTCTTTGCTTCTTAGCGATGTTTCTGCTCAGATTCTCCAGCTTACTGGACTCACCTCAGTCAATTTCCCTTCTCTCTAGAACAGCACCCTCCCAGTCACAGCTGCTCTGATAATGCTTTCTATTATAACCCAATATTTTTAGTTGATCCTGGTGGGAGTGTTATTCTAATTTAAACTTGTTTTTCAGGACAGGAAATGAATATTTGGGTTTATATTTCAAGCTGTAGAGTTTGTCAGAATCTCACACTTCTAGCAAGGACACAATTCTCTGGTGTCCAAATTGAGCCCCGGAAACCTGAAGGTAATGTCCCTCTAAGTCTCATGGTCTTACTCAGGAACTCCTCAAATGAAGCCCCATGTTGCTGCAGCAATGGAAACGCGGAGGAAGCTTCTGATTTTCAAGAATCCCATCTGGACCTCTGGCAGCTTCGCATCACACCCTTTTCTCTTCGGAGAGAACGCCCTGTTCCATATGTCCCCCAGACGACAAGCTCTGCCTAGGGCCTCTTTCCAAAAGCAAGCGCGATTCCCACATGGGCACTTGGGGAGTTTGTTTCTCCAGGCTTCCCCGGGAGGCATTCAAGGTCAGCTCTCCTAGCTGATCTGAATGAGGTCTGTGCCTTTGGAATGCACGGTGCTGGCTTCTGGGAGCCAGGTCCCTTTCTCAAGGCCTCCGTTTCCTTATTTTTCAGATGCAGCCACGGTTCTGGTCCCTTCCACGTCCAACATAATAGATTTGAAACCACTCATTTCCTCAGTTCCACAGTCACCTGTCCTGGCTGAGTTCTGTCACCTAAATTCTGACCCAGTCCTCTGCCTCCCATGTATCATCTCTCGCCCTAGGTAATGCACACTGGTGTTTCTTTCCCTTTCTCTCTCCCACCTCTCCCCACCCCTCCAAGTCAAACTGGCTTCTACATCATAGTTTCCAGACACACACTGCATCATACGGGCATCTCAGTGTAACATTCAGCCTCTCATACTTTCTTTTTAAAAAATATGTTTTTATTGATTTTAGAGAGAAGGAGAGAGAGATAAAAAACATCAATGGTGAGAGAGAATCATTAACTGGCTGCTTCCCTTCTGCCCTGACTGGGAATGGAACTGTGACCTCCTGGTTCATAGGTTGATGCTCAGCCACGGAGTCTCACTCTTCACGGGGGCATGGGCTCATTGTAGCCCCTCTGAAGATCAATCTATGATAATACACCCTTAGAATGTGCATACTCCTAATCCTGAAATTCTCATTCTAATAATTTCCCTCCATAGATACTAGTCAGACCAATGTATTGCAACATGGGTCCCAATACAGACTAGAGAAAACCTAAATAATCATTAATTGATGCTGTTTAAATAAATTATGCTCATCTGGCAGGAATGCCACGTGGCTCTTTAAAGAAAAAAACGGGGGGAACCAAGATGGCGGCATGAGGTGTATACCTAAATGCACAGCCTCCACAACTATATTTTTAAATACAACTATACAGATAAACGGCCATCCTCCAGAACCAAGGGAGGGGAGGCTTTGCAACCAGAAGGCAAGAGAAGGAGTGCTTTGAGACTGAGTGGTAGCTCCCTGCACCAAAACTGAAAGGTACCGAGGGACGCGCAGAACGGAGGCGGAGGCGCGGAGGCGCGGCAGCGCGGGTGAAGGGGAGCAGCAGCTGCGCTCGGTCGGGTTCGCGGCTAGAGAGGAGATTGTGGACTCCCGGGGTCACAAAGAGTGCGGCGCGGGCTGCAGGCCAGCGGGGCTGAAGACTAGCGATTTTCTGCCAGTGCTGTTCGCTGGAATCACTGGCGCGGAGATTTGGGGACTGAGAGGCGCGCGGACTCAGCTGGGAAAAGCAGCCATTGTGGGTTGCTCCACCCTGTGACTCTGAGATCCCGCCCCACCCCACCTACAACCCCGCCCAAGCTGTGTGCCTGCCAGCCTGCAGCCGGGGCAGAACTCCAAAAGATCCAAACCCCAAACAACAAGGAGAAAAGCCCGCAGATCGTTTCCTCCCAGTGATACCTCCCAGTGATAACTACAAGACTGTGCACCCAGCCTTCAAAGGTATACAACAAGAGTGAATCACTGGGCCCTATAGGACACCTAACACAGAAAGCCAAAATGCGGAGACCAAGAAACAAATCACAAAAGACAGAAATGGAGGAATGCAAACGACTGGATATAGAGTTCAAAACCACGGTTATAAGACTTTTCAAGAATATTCTAGAGACTGCCGATAAATTTAGTGAGACCCTCGAGCATATGAAAAAGAACCAGCTAGAAATTAAGCATACACTGACTGAAATAAAGAATAATATACAGAGATCCAAC
>PVJC01001047.1:0-38453 GCA_004026665.1 Murina feae
AAAAAAAAAATAAAAAATAAAATAAAACGTATGAGCATTAAAATAAATAAAATGAATTTATTACAGCAAAAAGAAATGCAGACAGTAATGCCTCCTTCATATTAGAATGGCAGTGAAATGAAAATCTACAAAGTAACTATAAAATAGGTCTCATCACCCCCATTTTTCAGATGGAGAAACTGAGAGTCACAGAGTTGAAATGACTTGGCCAAGGAGACTGAGCTGTAGCCCTTGGGCTCACGACCTCACTGTGCCACCTTCTTCAAGCTGCCCTCAGCCCAAACCCTATTGTCTGACTTCTGAGATCAATCCTTCTCACAGCCAATCATTCATTCATTCAAGAAATATTTATTTGGAGCCTTCCACACGGCAAGCATCATGCCAAGGACTAGGCACGTGCTGATGTATAAAAAGGACACTGTCCCCTCCCCTGTAGAGCTTACAACTGAATGGTGAAAACAGACGAATGCACATAAAACCCCAGATTCGATAGGTCCATCAGGGAAGGAATAGCAGGGCACACAGGAGAGGAGTGAGCGGAGCAGGCAGAGCCGAGACAGGTGTGTGGTCAGCTTCCTTGTTGAGCTGAAGGAAAACCAGTACACTAGGGACGAAGCTGAGGTCTGAGCAAGCGACAGGCCATAATGGCCAGATCTCACGGGGCCCCAGAGGTCATTTATAAGGGATCTCATATTTTTTAAAAATATACTTTGATTTCAGAGAGAGAGAAACATCAATGATGAGAGAGAATCATTGATTGTCTGCCTTCTGCATGCCCCACACAGGGGATGGAGCCTGCAACCCATGTATGTGCCCTAACCAGGAATCGATCTGTGACCTTCTGGTTCATAGATCAATGCTCAACTGTCGGTCAGTTTTTGTTTGTTTGTTTGTTTGTTTTTTAAGTCTATTTTTTATTTTTTGCTCATCTTCACCCAAGGATATTTTTCCATTGATTTTTAGAGAGAGTGGAGGGGGAAGAGAGAAACAACGATGTGAGAGAGACACATTGGTTGGTTGCCTTCCGAATGCACCCCGACCATGGCCATCAAGGGATCAAGCTTGCAACTGAAGTATGTGCCCTTGATCAGAATCGAACACAGGACCCTTCAGTCCTCAGGCTGATGCTATATCCACTGAGCTGAACCGGCTAGGGCAGGAATCTCATCTTTACTCAACTGCAAAGGAAGCCACTAGAGAGTAGTGACCAGGAGAGCTGATGAGATTTACGTGTTTAAAGAATCACTCTGGTGCTGCTGTGAAAGATCACAGAGTACAAGAGTGGAAGCAGATGGGTCCTTATCTTTCCCTCCAGTTTACTGGTGAAGTCCAGGTCTTATCTTGCTTTCTAGAGAGCTCCTTGAGGCCAGGTTGGGCTTCTGTCTTGAAGGTCACCGAGCCTAGGCTGTTTGTCCCAGGCCTGGCCAAGAGGCTTGGTCTTCTGGCCTACCCTGTGTCCTTGGGGACAATCTGGGACACACTCTACTCTCAGCTCCCGGGGCTCTGCGGCCCCAGTGCGGGTGGAATGTTTGACAGAGGAGTGCACGTGTTCTCCAAACAGACCTTGATTCATGTTTCCAGGAGAAACTTGCAAACAGACTTCTGCCGGCTGCATCCATCAGAGGAGAGATGGCCTCTGTAAACAGAGGCCCACAGGCTGTCTCCGTCTTCCAGGCAGACACCTCTCCCCACAGGTCCCTGGCAGGGCCCTGCCCCACCCTGGCCGCTGGGCCCTGCTCTGTGCCAAGCCTTCTCCAGAGCCTCCAAGACACACTGCCTTTTACTGCTCCCATTTCATAGGTGAGAAAGCAGAGGCTCAGGGATGTTACGTCAGTTGCCCAAGGTCACACAGTCAAACCAGCACTATTAATGTATTTTCCTACTATGGTATTAATAAAAATAATAGTTACTCACATTTAGTTATGAATATTCATTATATGCCAAGCTCTATTGTAAGTGCTTTATATAGGTTAACTCATTTGATCCCCACAACAATCTTATGAGATATGAGCTCTTCCACCCCGCCCCCCACTCCCAATTTTTCATATAGGAAACCAAGGCGCAGAGAGGGAGGTCAAGTGATTGTCTAAAGTCCTGCTGAGAGTAAGTGGGTATGGCGGAGCTTGAACCCAGGCAGGGTGAGTCCCTACGGCTCAGCACTCCACCCACTGCTTTCCTGGCCTCCTGGGAACTAAGAGCAGGCCCATTCCTCCCCCTCACCATCTCTGTTTGAGTACAGAAACCAAGGCCCGAAGAAGAGAAGTGACTGTCCCAGACACCCAGTCTTCAGGTAGAATGGGCCCGCTAAGGGTCTGTGGGCTCTCCCTTTCAGAGACCAGTGTAGCAATTGGGGATCTGATTCTCCCCCCACTGCCTTGCGGCTGTGTGACCTGTGACAAGTCACATCCCCTCTCCGAGCCCCAGTTTCCCCATATGCTCCATGGAATGACAACTCAGCCCTTGCTCACAATATAAGGGCTGCTATAAACCATGTGAGTGAAGGCGTGGTGGCACTGGAGGGGTTGCCTGGCCTGGATTCCTGTTCAGTGAATGGAATGTCCAAGTAGCGTCATTCTGGGGTTGAAAGCCCCATGGGGTGGGACTGGACTGGGCATTCTCCACTGTGAGACCCCCCACCTTGGGCTCCAGCCCGAACTGCCAGACACAGGACTGAGAGGAGGCCCCCTCCAGGCGGGGTGACCAGGAGCCAGCCAGCTGGCCATTTGTCCACAGATGGGTGTGCAGATAACAGGCGTCTGGAGATAAGGCAGGGCCTGCTCACAGCCCCGTGGAGGGCCAGGCTAGCCTTGAGTTGGGAGGGAGGTGGAGTGGGGAGACAGGGAACTCAGGGTGACTCAGGCAGAGAAGGCTGGAGGACTGGACCTCACCATGAGGCCTGGATCCCCCCCATGAGGCCTGGTAGCAAACTTTCTGCCACCCACATCACAGGGCTAATGCCCCTCCCTTCTTGTGGACCTTCCTCCACCTCCACCAAAACAAAACAGACTAAAGCAAACAAACAAACAAAAACAGAT
This sequence comes from Murina feae, assembly GCA_004026665.1. Taxonomy (NCBI): domain Eukaryota; kingdom Metazoa; phylum Chordata; class Mammalia; order Chiroptera; family Vespertilionidae; genus Murina; species Murina feae. The sequence continues at coordinate 3,036 of PVJC01001047.1, forward strand.
GCTTCCATTAGAAGTGCTGCAAGGCTGGACTGAGCCCTGGGTTAGCACTGGGTCCCAGTCTATCCCTCCACAGATTTAGTGGGCGGCCTGCATCATCACTGCCTGACCCTGAATCTTGGTTTCCTCATCTAGGCAGTGGGCACCCTCACAAATACAAACGATACAAATAATAACAAATAGCTAACACTGTGACGTAGGTACATAATTACCACTACTTTACAGATCATGAGACTGAGGTATGAAGGGTTGGGTCATAGAGCTAGCAAGTGGTTCAAACCTAAGCAATCTGATTCTAGTGGTAGCCTCTTAAGTGCTTGAAATGTCACTGCCAATATTATTAAAGTGCAATTACAGCGGAACCTTGGTTCTCGAACTTAATTTGTTAGGAAGGCTGTTTGAGAAGCAATTTGTTCGAAAACCGAATCAAGTTTCCCCATTAGAAATAATGTAAATTGAATTAGTTCATTCGAGGCCCCCAAATGATTCTCTGTTTTAACCTTTCTTATGTACAGTACATTTCTAATGTACTGTTTAGTCTATAAATAATTATTTTCTTAAATTTATTGAACCACACCTTACAAGCCTTAAATGCATTTTTCATATACCACTGGTCTCCCAAACGCTATCACCGGTTAACTACTTTCCATTATCCAACCAACAACAGTTTTCCACCTATTCATTTGTCTGTGATTGTTGTTTTGTGAGCACTTTCACTCTCTTAACATTAGCATTCTTGATCGCCTCTTTATGTTTTAAAATTGTGCCAATCATATATTTCTGCCCACAACAAAAGCATTCTTTCCTTTATTTATTGCCTGAGGGATGCTATTTGTCATGCTGAGGTATCAGCATAAAAGTGTTATCAGGTTGAAAACTGAAGTTTTGGTCAACACCTGAGACGTTTTTTTTTACTGTAAACAACTTGGTCGAGAACCGAATTGTTTGAAATGGGAGACTTTTGAGAAACAAAGTTTGACTGTAGTGCCTATTGCAGTTTTAAAAACACACATTTATGTTTATGTATTCACTAGAGGCCCGGTGCACTAATTGTGGGGTGGGGGGGTGGGGGTGGTGTCCCTCAGACCAACCTGCATGCTTTCCAATCTGGGACCCCTTGAGGGATGTCCAACTGCCTGTTTAGGCCTGATTGGTGGGAACAAACAAACAAACAAAAAGCATCATTTTCACAATCCAGGACTGCTGGATCCCAACTTCTCACCTGCCGATTGCCCCTAACCATTCCCCTGCCAGCCTAATCAACACCTAACTGCTCCTGTGCTGGCCTGATTGCCCCTAACTGCCCTCCTCTGCCAGCCTGGTCCCCTCAAACTGCCCTTCTCTGCCAGCCTGGTGCCCCTGCCCCCCAACTGTCCTCCTCTATAGGCCTGGGTCTCCCCTAACTGTCCTCCTCTGCAGGCCTGGGTCCCTCCCAACTGCCCTCCCTTGTTGGCCATCTTGTGGTGGCCATCTTTGACCACATGGGAGCAGCCATCTTGTGATGGTCAATTTGCATATTATTCTTTTGTTAGATAGGATAGACTCTTTTTTGAAAAATGTACATGCAAATATTAACAGTGTTAATATCTGGAGCAGGGTTTCTCAACCTGGGCACTATGGACATAAGCTTATAGTGGGGGCTGTCTGTGCATTGTACGATGTTGAGCAGCATTCCTGGCCTCCATTCATTAAATACCAGTATTAGCATGGCCCGGACAACCCCAAGCTGTGACGACTAAAAATGTCTCCCGACATTCCCCAATGTCTCCCCTCTTTGCTTTGAAAACTACTGATCCAGAGGACCCCATAAGAGGGACAGTCACTTGCTAAGCCCTGCACTAAATATTTTACCATGAGCAAGTACAACACATTGAAATGGGAACACTAACAGAGATGAAAAATTAAAGTCATTGATGGTGGATGGGTAGCATAAATGGATGTTGACTGAAGGAGCCAGATGAAGATCAGAGCTCACTGGGGGAGCATCCAGTGAATGCCAACATTTTTCAGAGGGCGGTGCTTGTCTGAATTCATAGAATGGGATGGCACAGGGTGAGATGAAAGACTGCATATGTGTTGACTCCCATACCAGTGCTCTGAACCAAAGAGTGTGAAAAAACAAACGAGAGAACAGCCCCACCGAGAGCACTCTGCATTTGCTGGTGGAGGTTCTGGGGGCTTGAGGCCAGAGCTGCCCCCAGTCCAATGCCTTTGGACAATCACTTATGGAGACAAGTGACTCTGCAGGTGAGCAGGCCCCTGTTGTGCCCTCAGGATGGAGGGCAGACAGGCACACACACAGCAGTCTGTGCTGAGGGCCAAATGAGGGGGAAGAGCCTGTTCCATGGCCTGGTGCAGGGCAGTGTGAAGGTGAAGGTTGACAGAGACTGAGACAGGTTGGGGTGGCCCGGAGCACCAGGCCCAGGAGATAGTGGGGAGTCTTGTCTTCTGTTGAGAGTGGGATAACCCAACAGGCAAACTATGCTACCATTTAAAGAGGAGAACTTTTCCCAGAGATGACTATAATGAGGATGACAGTGTTTCATTGAACACTTACTATGTGCCCAAGTTCCCATAGTGTGTCCCCAGGGTAGAGGCAGGATTCACCCCTGGGTCCCTCTGGCTCCAAAGCCTGTGCTCCTAACCTGGCCACTCTACCCTAGACGAACACTGTGCAGCCACTAGGAAGGATGCAGTAGGGCAGTACTCACACAGCCATGAGCAAAAGCAACCCGAGTGTCCAACATAGCAAAATTCGGTATACACACCATGAAACATTACTCAGCCTTGAAAAGGAAGGGCATTCTGACACATGCTACAACATGGATGAACCTTGAGGACATTATGCAAAATAAAATAAGTGGCTTTTTTAAAAAGTTTTCACAACACTACAGATACTGTATGATTCCACTCATATGAGGCACCTGGAGTAGTCAGATCCATGGACACAGAAAGCACAGTAGTGGGTGTGCCAGGGGATGCAGGGAGGCAGGAGTGGAAGTCATTGTTTCATGGGTATGGAGTTTTGGTTTTGCAAGATGAAAGAGTACTGGAGATTGGCTGCACAACCATGTGAATATACTTAACACGAGTGAACTGTACATTTAAAATGGTTAAGGTGGTGAATTTTATATTATGTGTATCTTACCACAATAACAATAAGAAAAAGAATGAGACAGAGCTTGGGTTCCCTCCGGGGAAACAAAAGCACTGTGATTTCTGGAATCAGGGCTTTGTTCCGAATCACACCCTTACACAATTAGGGGAAGGGATTCAGGAAGGGACCTGGCAGAGCAGGGGAGCCCAGTCAATCTAAGGAACCAGCAAAAGGGCCACCCTGGGAGGGCTGTGAGCAGCTGTGCTTGGGGTCCAGGGGGCTAGGTATGGGCCCCTGCAGGTTATCAGGGTCACTGGGGCATCAGCTTCTAAGAGGAACCTGAGGTGAAGATAGGAGACTAAGGACAGGCTGGAACCTTTGGCCATCCCTGTGTCTGTCTATCAGGGCATCTGACAGCCATGAGCTTGAAAAGTTTAACTATTAGAGAGGGGCAGTGCTGATTCATTACCACTTTCCAAACCTCCACAAATTCCTCCTCTGGCCACCTCTCACCAGAAACCCTACAGCAAAAGGCATTTGGAGAAACACAGTTCCCGGCTTAGCCAAGATGACCAAGAACAAATCACTTCATGGGATGATGGCAAAATTATTTAGAAACACCATAAATTGAAAAAGATGGAAAAATGTAAAATATACCAGAGGCCTGATGCACGAAATTTGTGCAAGAGTAGGCCCTCGCAGCCACGGAGGCTGCCTCGATCCCTCCCTCGCAGCCCCTGGATCCCTGCCTTGCAGCTGCAGTTGCACCCCCTGCTTTGTCCAGAAGGTCATCCGGAAGGATGTCTGGTCTAAGTAGCATATTATGCTTTTATTATTATAGATTTTAAATTGTGGTAAAGTACACATGACATAAAAATTGACCATTTTAATCATTTTTAACTATAAAACTCAGTGGCAAGAGGACATTCACATTTTGTACAACCATCACCACGATCCTTCTCCAGAACTTTCTCATTATCCAAACTGAAACTCTCAGCATGGGGACGCACACACCTCTACTCTATGCACATAATACCTCTGGGAGGACACCCAAGAAACTAGCAGTGGTTGTCTCTGGAGGGGGAGACTCACAGGCAGGGGTGGGAGGGAGATTACTGTCGACGACTAATTTTCACTTTTTATTCCTTCGTACTTAAAAAAACCCACAACTTTACTGGGGGGTAGGGGAGGCCGGGGGAAGGTCAAAGGGGGAAAAAAGGATACATATGCAATAATCTTTGTAATACTTTAAGCAATAAAACAAAACCAAAACCAAAACAAAAAAACAACAACTTTAAAAAATATATTTTTAAAATTGATTTCAGAGAGGAAGGGAGAGAGAGAGAGAGAGAGAGAAATATCAATGATGGGAGAGAATCATGACAGGATGCCTCCTGCACACCCCCTACCAGAGATCCAGCTAACAACCCAGCCATGTGTCCTGACTGGGAATCAAACCGTGACCTCCTAGTTCATAGGTCTATGCTCAACCACTGAGCTAGGTGGGTTGGGCTCCTTTTTACTGTTTGAACGTGTACTTTTATTGTTTTTTGGTGGTTTTTTTTGGTGGAAGCTGCCCTCATTGCTTAAAGCTGGTTGAGTATTGAAGGAAGGTATCCTCCCGTTTCCCAAACAGACCAGAGCATGTGACTGCCACCTTCCCCAGAACAGAGGGAGGTGGAATAGAGATGGCTGGAGTACACAACTCATTGTGTGGCTTTGGACCAGATCTTTCCCCTCTCGGGGCCTCAGTGTCTCCTTATACAAGGGAAGGCTTGTAATCCTTGGCATGTAAGACTCCATGATATTTAGGGTTATCTTGATTTTAATCGGAATTCCCCTGCAGGCTGGGTCTTGGCAGTGGAGGAAAAGGCCAAGATGTGGCGAGATAGAGAGACTTGTCCCTGGTGACCTGAGGACAGGGATGGGATTAGAGACAAGAGTTCAGAAACAGCCAGGGGATGGCCCCAAACAAATTCAGCTGTGGTTATGGGAGCCACAACTCCCATTAAACAAACAAGGGACCCCGAAGGCTTCCTCACTATCCTTGTTTCATTTCTTCTCTTATATTGTAAAATATATTTATAACTATTAAAATAACAAATGCTCACTTTGTACCAAATCAAACACAGTCATTGTAGAATGGGTGTGTCCAGGGCCCTGGAGATGGCAGGACGGGGCATGATGACTGCCTTCTGACTTAGGCAGATTTCCATTTGCACTTCGGCTCACCTGGCACACAGAAAATGCTGTATGAGAGTTAGCCATTGCTATTATTATATGCTGTAAAATGAAATGGTTACCTACTGTAAAATAAAAAATGAACTTATTTCTTGTGTTTAAAATATAAGATAGGCCTGGCCAGTATGGCCTAGTGGTTCAGTGTTGACCTATGAATTAGGAGGTCACAGTTCTATTCCTGGTCAGGGCACATACCCAGGTTGTGGGCTCAATCCCTGGGCGGGGTGGAGGGTCGGGGGGGCTGTGCAGGAAGCAGCTGAACAATGATTCTCTTTCATCATTGGTGTTTCTATCTCTCCCTCTCCTTTCTCTCTGAAATCAATAACATGCATATAGATATAGATATAGATATAGATATAGATATAGGTATAGGTATAGGTATAGATATAGATATAGATATAGATATAGATATAGATATAGATATAGATATAGATATAGATATAGATATAGATGGCCCTGGCTGGAGTGGCTCAGTTGGTTGAACATCATCCTGTGCAATGAAAGGTTCGATTTCAGTCAAGGGCACAACCCAAGTTGCTCAATCTGGATATGCACCCTTGACTGGAATTGAACCTGGGACCCTTCAGTCTACAGGCTGAAGCTCTATCTACTGAGCAAAACTGGCTAAGGTTGGCTTGACTTTTAAACCCTATAAGTATATATCTTTTCAAAAACAATTAATAGGCTGACCAACTCATAACCCAGCCTAATCATTTATAAGGTTGCCCACTGGGGCCCTTATTTCCCACAGGGGCCCTGAGAAATGATGCTTTTTAAGCATTTCAGAGGTAATTTTCTCTTTGTAATCCATCTGCCTTCCTCTATCCCATTCCTCCCACCAACCCCATCCTGCCCATGGAGGAAGGCCTCTTTGGGTTTTGCTCCTTCCTGAGCTCCTAACTTGACTTAAAGCCCTTCATGACCTGGCTCCTGCCACCCTCACCAGACACACACTCCCTAGTAGTGGGACAAACAAGCAGACAGATACAGTACAAAAAGAGAAAGTGGATGCACAGGGACTCCTGGTGTAACAGTCTCCTGGAGGGCAGAGAAAGTTAAGCTGAGCCCCAGGGGCAAAATGGAACAGGACAAATGTTCTAGGCAGAGAGAACAGAGTGCAGAGAACAGCCGCAGGAGAAAGGTCTTTGAGTTCAAAGACCCAAAAGGTGTACATGAAGCTGGAGCTCAGTTTCCCTATGTGCAAAATGAAGGAGTAGGAACTTGCTCCCCAAGGCTCCCCCAAGCCTGAGATGCCAGTCCATGCCTCCCCTCTCTGTGAGGTGACTTCAGGATGACCGGGGGAAGCCAGTGCTTCCCGTACCCCTGTGCCTCTGTGACTGGGATGAGGAGCAGGGATGCAAGAAGGACTCTAGCCCTGACGTTGGCGATGGTACTGGTGCCTGCGGGTCCTGGTCTTGGAGAACCTTCGCCCAGGGTTCCAATCCTCTTCCCTTCCCTCAACAGCCTGAAGCTGAAATGAAGTTTGCAGAAGGTTCTGCCCAGACCAGATGGATAACATCAGGTGGGCCCTTCGCCTCCCCTGGTTTCAGCTCCCCCATCTCTGACTGTCTTGACGCCCAGGAGAGGCTAGCTCAGTGCGCCTAAAGGCTGCAGCAGGATTGCCGCAGTGACAGGCTGAGCAGCTCCTGCTCCCAGAGGCCTCTGCAGAGATCATGGTGCTAACCATGCAGGGTGATGGGGCCTTGGTGGGGCCCTTTATTGGGAGAAAGCCCACAAGGGTGGCCTGTGGGGGGAACGTGCTTTACCCACAGGAGCAGGCTCGGGTCGGGTTGCGAGTCTGGTTAATGCCTGTGTGCATTAGGCCTGTCGCCTGCTGACAGAATTTTTTGTTTAATTGGAGGCATAAGAAAATAATAACATCTGTCGGCATGAGGAGGGCTGCAGGAGCCCAGTGGGAAGGGTCCTCAGGGAGGTGGTGGGGAGTCTACAGTCTGGACGCTGCCACATGGGCCGGGTGGCCCTGGGCAAACCCCTTCACCATGGGCCTTGGTCTTGTCGTCTGGCAATGAGCAGGTTAGACCGCAGCTGGCTAACTCCAAGTCTGCTACAAAAAACACCTGTATCAGCATTTCCTAGGGAGCCCGTTAAATTCAAATTCCCAGATCCCGTTTAGCTCCACTGCCCCAGAATCTCTGAGGGAAGAGGTCTGTGAACCCCTATGTCCTGATTGTGGGGAGAATTAATGCTGAGGCTCCCAGTTGTCAGCACAGGGTCTGGCACATGGGAGTGTTAGATGTCCTTAGGAGCTAAGGTCACAGGATGTGCACCAGAATGCTAATGGGTGACAGAATGCATTAATTTTAATGTTCTCCTTTGTTTTAAACCTTTGAGCCCTTGCTGATTTTTCTACAGTGAACATGTATAGCTGTACAACCGACAAAAATAATTCAAGAGGAGAATGAAATGGTTCTACAGTTCAGATTATCATCAGCTTTCTTGGTAGGTACTCATGTATTTAAATTTTATTCTTCAATATTACTTCCAGATTACAACAGGAGTGTAGGCTTAGTAAAACAACAGAACACAAATTGAGGGAAGCTACAGTCACAGCCTGAGGCAGACCATCTACACTATTCTTCTCGCTCAAGAGCAGAGCCTGACAGCCTGGAGATGGCCTGGTTCAGATTTGTAGCTGTTGCTGTTGCTTTCACAGAAATCAAATCATCTTGCACAGGACCCTGCAGCTTGTTCTTCTATCTTGAAAATATCATGGACATCCTTAGGAGAGAAGGCTAACTCTATTTCATTTCTTTTTAGATTTTTTTTGGAAATAGGTTTTAATTGATTCTTAGAGAGAGAAGGAGGAAAGGAGGGCGGACAGGAGGAAGGAAGAGGGGGAGAGAGAAACATGGATGCAAGAGAGAAGTATTGATCCATTGCCTCCCACATGTACCCCTACCAGGGAATGAACCTGCAACCTGAGCATATGCCCTGACCAAGAATTGCATTGGCAACCTTTTTGGTACATAGGACAATGCCCAACCAACTAAGCCACACCGGCTAGGGCTCTATTTAGATTTACCAATATTTAATTTTCTTTCTTGCCTCTCCAAATGGAAATAGGTGAAAATAAAAAATGACTCTGAAATTTTGGGTTCCAGTTTTGAGCTCTGAGCTGAACCATTCCATATTCACCCCCCTCCAGTACATGCACACACACATGCACACATGCATACACATAGGCATGTGCACATATGTATGTGCATGCACATTACACACCCCAGCCTCTTCCCTCCCTTTGTATTGCTAGTGAACATAAAATCTTACCCCATGAAGCCTTCAAGAACAGTGAGTAGCTCTTCACCTGGGCTCAACTCACAGTATGAAGTCTGACCCTCCTTTTAAATGAGCATCTAAAACCAGTAACAGCCAAGGGTAGAGGGAGCCCCCAGAACCAGCCCCACCTTTATGCTCTGAAGGTGAAACCTGCCAATTTGGGGGAGAGGGCTGCTTTGCTTTCACACAATCATCCACCAAAACCGTTAACCCAGAGTTGCAAACTGAGGCACATCCAGCCACAGACAGGTTCAATTTGGTCCAATCATCATTACAAATGAATTTTAACTTAAAACATCTTAAAATTGGGTAATTTCACATAATAACCTAGATATCCCTGCTTTTCTTGAAAAGTGCAGGATTTGTCCACTCTGAGCCCAAATTCCTGAATGGCCACAACTGTCTGGCACGGGAGCATCACTGCCCCTCAAGACAGGGCACTGCACTCAGCTTCACACAGCCCCCACCTGGCCACTCCAGGTCTCCTGCCTGGCCTCTGCAGGTGGGTAACGTTCTGTAGGCCTTGGGAGGATCCCTCACCAGTCCACCTGGGGCAAGGGCAGAGGGCCTGAGAGGATGCTGGGGCACTGGGCCTCCTTTGGCCATTTATTGGCTTAAATATGTTCCAAGACACCCTGTGTGACAAATTCTTCCAGGAGATGCACAAGGCAGAAGATAAAGAGAGGCACCAAATATATTCCCTTCCTGACTATACTTCATACAGACCTTTGACAAACCCAGGCTGGGGGTCGGGGCCACAGTGAGAAGGCTCAGTTTGAAGGTGTGACAATTTGGGGGGACTGTACAGAGACTATACATAGTGATTGGAAATGGTTTGTAGGACTTTTTACTACCCAAAGTGACCAGAAAACTCATGGCTTTCATCCAAGGGGCAGGATGATGAGCTTCACAGAATAAATAAAAAGGGACAGAAGAAACCAAATCCAGTTCCTTCCACATTAAAATCCATATGATCTGTGTGTCCCAATAATGGCTGCTTTAGGACAGGCATTGGACATCACATTTCAAATATGTGGCTTTGGCAGATCGGGGCCTGAATGTTAGGCCTGAAGGTCTCAGGAAGGCCAGACCCCATCACTCCAGGGTTTGGTGAGCTTGAAACCAAGGTCACCCTGTGTTATGAGACTTGGATTCCTATTTGGGCTAAACAGCCCCAAATGTGCACACTGCCATCTCCAAAGGGTTCAGTACTTAGAATGCATGTCACACCTCTAGGTGAGAGAAGGGAAGGGGTCTGAGCAGGACAGGACATATAAGCCCCCAGGATGGCTGGTGGAGGTTTCTGACTCCATGGGCTCCGGACCCTAGATTCTCAAATTCCAGCCACAACATGATGGCTCCCAGTGGCACTGCACTGACCTAAGAGGCTATACGTGAGGTTTGTGGGTTAGTATGTAGGGCAAGGTGCTGGGCAGGACACACAGGACTCAAGGGCAGATGCACAAAAATGAAGTGAGAAGCCAAAGAAATGCCCTTCCAGGTCTCATTCTAAAACTGGTGAACTGTCAAGAGTGGGAAGGCCCTTAGATACCACCCAGTCCCCCAGCACAGGTTACAGACTGGGAAACTGAGCCCATGTTTGTCCGGGGACTTCAGGGACTCACTCTGGACTCAGGCATCAGTGGACTTGAGCCTGGATCTTCCTCTGGAGAACACTAGGAGATGAATTTGGGGTGGAGGGAAAAATGACTCTTTTGGGGGAAAACTGAAAACCCCTTTTATTTAAAAGTGCTACATAGAAAATGTAGCCAATAATACTGTGGTAACTATGTATGGTGCCAGTCGGATACTGGAAATATCAGGGCAAACACTGTATATTATTGTCTAATCACTATGCTATACTTCTGAAACTAATACAAAACCATATTGAGTGCAAACTGTAATTGAGAAAAATAAAAAAATGTACATAAAAAAAAGAAAACCCTTTTATTTCAAAATGTAGATGGGAGAGTATCAACAATTACCAACTTAGGGCCAACCTTGTCCACTCCCACCCTACCCACTTCCCATACTATTTTGAAGAGAACCCAGACATCATTTGATTCAGACACGGTGCAGAATGTATCTCTAAAAGGACTCTTTAAAAAAAAAAAAAAAAAAAAGGCACAAAGCCATTGTCACACCTAACGTTTTAAAAACTAACAATAATTCCTCATCAATTAAAAAAAATGCCCACAACCCCTTGCTAAATGAGAAAAGTGAAACAGGATCGACCTTCTGACTCATTTTGGAAAACATTCATGTTATAATGGTGACACAGCTATCGGTGGTAGGATTAAAAGTGTTTTTCTCTCTTTCCCAAGTTCTCTGCAGCATTACTTTTGCATTAAAAAATAACATAAAAGGAAGAAGGGCAGACTTCTTTTTAAGTCAAAATCCCCTGATTCCAGCATCCAAGTTTTAAGAGTTTAACAACTTCCATCTTGAGATGGAGAAGCCCCAGCCACACAGACAAATTGGGGGTCTAGGCCATGACACCCAGGAAAGGAGATAGGAGTGTCCGACTGGCTTTCCCAGCCTCTGGAGAGGAAACATAGAAGCAGAGGTTCTGGGACATCTCTCCAGCTCTGGTCCCTGATGTCCTGCCACCTCCACTCTCTTACCTTCCCAACTTTATCAAGCCTCACACCTTTCGGGCACTTTGCTGCTGGAGTTGACAGACCAAACGAAACAGAGGCGGACGGTAGATAACCAGAGTCCTTTCTGGCCACACGTAGGCCTGTTGGCTTGTCGGGCCTGGAGGAGAAGGCGTCTTGTTTCCCCAACACATTCCAGAGTCATGTCCCCTTGGCTGCTTGGCCTCCCGGCCAGATTGCCCCCAGCTTCCCGAGTCTTTCATGGTGGGGACAAACAGGGAATGAGAGATCTGACATTGGTAGGCTCCTCTTTCCAAAGGATTAAGTCTCAGTGTTCCTGTGTGACCTTAAACAAGTCCCTCCCCTCTCTGGACTCATCTTCCTGGCAATTGGACAGCAAGATAGACACTTTCTGAGATATCCATCCCCCCCACCCCCCCACTTGCAGCTACCCAACTCTGATTTTGTTCAGAGTTGCTACATTTATCAGAAATAGGAAGTAGATCCACCACACCTCTGAATGTCAGCCTGGAATTTCGTGGCTGCTTCGGGCCACCGTATGAAGGCCAGTTGCTAAAACTTTTTTTGGCAGAGTGTACATAAGACAGACATTGTACCTCAAGCTCCAAAACACACACACACACTACCAAAAAAAAAGTCTCATGCAATACCACCCTCCCTTTAGTAGATAGCAGATATTTTCTATTCTGTTCATTTAAAAAAATCTTCTGACCCTGGCCAAGCAGCTAAGTTGATTAGAGTGTTGTCCTGATACACCAAGGTTGTGGGTTTGATCCCGTCAAGGTACATATAAGAATCAACCAGTAGATGCATAAATAAGTGAAACAACAAATCTAAGTTTCTCTTTTCCTCTCCCTCTCTATAAAAAAATCAATATAAAAATTTCTGATTACAATCCATTAAGGCATTTTCCCAGTCCAGGAAACAGGCATCACTTGTACTTGAAGGACACTGATTGATACAGCTATGCCCCTATTTCTGATAAGATGGTACCAGCCCCGACAAACACAAATGGATTCTGTTTTTTAAAAAATGGATGCTATGTTAACTATTTTCCATTACTGGTTTTCTCAAACTTGCAGGTAGGTACAAATTCCTTGGAATGTTTTTAAAATGCTGATTCTGATCCAGTAGTTCTGAGATGGAGCCAAGATTCTGCATTTCTAGCTAGCCCCCAGGTGATTCTGATGCAAGGTTAGACAACAGATAGCTCAGACATTCCATTTCTTTGATCCAGCTACTCTTACCAATGGGGCAATTATTTTCCTCCTGTCTTCCCTTCCCTACTCCATCTCTCTTTTTTCTATCCTTTCCTGAATGTGTTTGAAGAATCAACAGGGTTCAAATCACAGCTCTACCTCTCACCGGTTGGGGAACCTTAGACAAGTTACTTGCATTCTCTGTGTCTCAGTTGGAAACAACTGCACTTTCATGATGAAGTACTTTTAAAAATCTATATATATTTTATTGATTTTTTACAGAGAGGAAGGGAGAGGGATAGAGAGTTAGAAACATTGATGAGAGAGAAACATCTATCAGCTGCCTCCTGCACATCTCCTACTGGGGATGTGCCCACAACCAAGGTACATGCCCTTGACAGGAATCGAACCTGGCACCCTTCAATCCGCAGGCCGATGCTCTATCCACTGAGCCAAACCGGTTAGGGCTGATGAAGTACTTTTGAGATGAATGAGATAACCTCTGCAAAGTACTTAATACTCTGCCTATTTCATTTTTAGTGCCAAATAAGTGTTGATATTACTATTAAATTGGCAAAAATATCATGCACAATCCCACCAATGATTCTACCAACAATGATTGTTTTGTGGTGTCTTTTATTATACACCTATTTGAAGGTTTTGATTTTTAGTAGACACCTGAGTGCAGCTTTTAGAAAACATTGGTGAAATATCTCACTTGTGTTTGGATGTGGGTTTATGTTATTGCTTTGTTTTACATATAAAGGCTTTCTTATTTTGGAGGGAAAAAGCCCAATAGTTTATGTTATTGGGTTTATGTTATTGCTTTGTTTTACATATAAAGGCTTTCTTATTTTGGAGGGGAAAAGCCCAATAGTTTAATTTCATGTTCTGCCTTTTTTTAAAACTAGTCATAAGATCATATTCACTTTTCTCCTAGAAATTCATCCTAACAGTGTCAATGAAAGTAGGTGTAAAGTATGACTTCTGGAATCAAGGAGGGGATGCATATCTCGCATCATTCCAATGAACTTGGCCGACGTCTTAGTCCATGCCAGGTGCAGACTAGCTTTGGCACTGGTCACACAATTTAGGGCCAAACACACAGACCTTTAGGACTGGAGAGTCCCTGGGGAGGATCTGGTGCCTGAGGTCACATAATGAAGGGCACAGAGCTAAGAGTAGAAATTACAGCCTTCCTCATGAAGGAGGCAGCAAGGGACTTAACTAAGGTGGAGAATCTATTTTTGTCCCATTTTACTAATTTGGGTGAGACTTTATTTTAAAAATTCCATGCGTCATCTTTCCTCCTAGAAGATGGTTCCTTCAACCATGTCTTCCTAAGCACCCACCATGTGATGGGCACTGTATGATTAAGTTCTGGATGATCCTATCACCAGAGGCATGCCTCTGAATTACCTATATTAAGCAAATTACGATTCATTCATTCATTCAATAACTATTTATTGAGTAATTTCTATGTGTAGGCACTGTCCTAAGTGCTTGGGGATATGTCAACGAATAGAACAGCCTCAGCTCCTCCCCTCATAGGATTTATAACCTCATTATGATGAGTCATGGATTTAGATGCAAGCTGATGAGCACCTAATGCTATGATTAAAATTATGAACATGATCTCCATGTACCAGGAAGAAGTCTTAGTAAATAGTGTCTGGGGTGAGGAAGTAAAATGAAGTTGCATTGTTCAAAGTCTTCTGCTAAAGAGAGTCCATTATTATTAAACTACTATTGGAGAAAGAAAAATATTTTTAGCATTTTAACTTCTCCTCTTTGCCCAACATACATATCATTGTAGTGGTTCAAAACAAGGACTTTGAAATCATGGAGACCTGGGTTTGAATCCTACTTCTCCAGTGTCCTAGCTGAGTGACCTTGGGAATGAACTCCATGTGTATATAAAATGGAGTTGATAGTGTTGCTCTAAGGATTAAATGAGAAATGTGCATACAGTGCATGGCATACAGTAAGAGTTCAATGTAGCTGTCGTTATTAGTGTGCTGTGACAGAATGGCTAGGAGTCCACCTCATAGTTTCAGGAAAGAATTGCACATTTGTGAATTATAAACACTCCATCATCCTGTTTCTAGGGCTGTCTGTGCTATTTTCTGGAGTCTTCAAAATCTATTCTGATGATTTGGTTTGGTATAAGGTGGGGACTGCCCAACTCAACTCCCACTCACAAAGATAGTCGGGCTGCCTCAGGCAAGGACAACCCTAAACTAATATCAGATAGAGCAAGCAGAAAGCTGTCAGATCAAGTGACAAGACATGGAGAAGAAACATGCCCATGTTTAAATGTCAAGGGTCCTAGTAACAAATATATCTGATTTTATGCAATTACATTTTTCTCCCTCGGGCAGAGAATGAAAACTGGAATGTTCGGGTTGGAACTGACTTTAGAGATCATCTAAACCCACAGCTTCATTTAGCCAATTATTTCTTCCAGTGAATATTTTTGGAGGTCCTACTATGTGGCAGATATGTGCTGAGTGCTAAGGGTAGGACTGGTGAGGACAAGGGCCTTGTCTCCTTTTAGAGTCTATAGGATTCATTTGAAAAAGCTACAGTCCAGACAGCTTAAATAGCTTGGGATCAAAGAATTTTTCATTTTTCCTCCTATGTTTTTCTATATTTTCTGCAGTAGACATGTACCACATTTATTTGTGCATATATATATTTGGACTGGAGTCACATAGATGACAAGAGAAAGACTTTATGTCAGTAAATGGGTTACTCCTGAGTCTCCACTATATCCACGTAAGTCATATTCTCAAAGCACAGTTCCTGTATCAAAATCTGCTAGTGAGCTTTACTGACTACACAGCTTCCGTGCGCACTCCTCTCCTACAGGGGTCCCTGCGTTGGAAATGTTTTCACCAAGAGGATTGTGATACCCACTGAATTTTGAGAATAAACAGCTATTACAATGATTCCCACGTAGCAAAGAAAGCAGCAGCAATTAAAAAAAGAAGAGCCCAGAAATTTGAATTAATGCACTAAGCTCATGAAAACAAACACATTAATCTTTTATTGGAATAAAGTCAGCTCCTCCCTTTTTTTCCTCCAGTGCCACAACTAATTGCACCCATGATGTGTTTTTAACAGGTGCTATAAATCAGTGTGCCTGTGAGAGCGGGTGTGCACGCTGGGGAGAGTGGGGAGCGAGGTGGAGGGAGGGGACAGGACGTTTTCCAGCTTGCAAATAGAATACAACAAACCAAGTGGTGCATTTCCTTAGAGCAGCGATTTTCAACCAGTGTGCCCAGAGCACACTGGAGTGCCCAAGAATTTTTAAAACAAGCAATACCTCATTTCACTATTTTAGTCAGGAGCACTTACCTTTTTTCCCTTAGACTGTCAAATTAAAAAATGACAACAGCCAACACAACAACAGCCATCCAGCGTGGATTAAAATTATACATTTTAAATATTACAATTATATATATAGTCAGATAGGCAAAAAATCAATATATTTTGGGTGTTCTGCAGAACTTTAGTAATTAGTTTGTGTGTGTCATGGGATAGAAAAGGTTGAAAATCTTTGCGTTAGAGCAAGCAGCCCAAAGCTCTGTGTTCTGAGGGCTTCTTCCTTCCCACAAGCTAGTCCCTTCTCCCAGCCCACCTTGCTTGCTGGGGGGGGGGCAAAGAGGGGGTGGGTGTGTGTGTGGGGGGAGTTGCATAACAGCTTTTTCTGGGCCCTACAAATCACAGCCCTGTCCCAGGTCTTGATTAGGCCCCCCTTTACACTGCCCAGCCTCACAGCCCCTCAGCATTTGTAACCTCTCTCTTTTCCAGGTTATCATCATCTGTCAGATCTGAAGTTAAACAACAAGAAACATGTCAGGTGAGTGGCTGGGAGAGACACTTGGCTGTTTATGAGAAATATTCCATTACAATCTGATACAAAATGTTAGGCTGCATCTGCCAGCGCCAGCTCAGGAAGGTTCCCCCTTTCCAGGAGCAAGCTGATTAGTGTGTGGTTCCAACCGATGTTTATCCTGACTCCGTGGCAAATGCCCTTGGAAAAACCTGGCTGGGTTGATGCCTGGGTGCCTGATACATTCAGATTTATTCAATTAGGATACCCAGTTTGAGACATAATGGGTTTTGGCAAGCTCAATAGGCTGATTGGTTTTTATACACATGCACAGAAAGATTTGATTTCCTCTGCAGAATTTATGGCTGGGACAAGAGGTAATTACATTAATTTCTGCTCTGGTCTCTAGGCTTTCCTTTTCTGCTCTCTCTTCTGCCACCTTTGTTGTTCTTTTTTAAAAATTTTTTATAGACTCTTTGGGAACCTTGCTTGCATGGATGAAAATGAATTTAATAATTGCCAGCAGTTGGTTTGCGTTTGGGGCTGGATTCCACTGTGACTTTTTTGTGTGTGTGCCTTTGCTCCATGCTCTGGATGGTTTGGGGAAGCTCATGAGATCAACCTTCCTCGTGTCCCGTGGTGTGTGTGGGTGAGGTGACATGGGTGTCCCTGTGGCTAGGGAAGAGCTGGTCGCACCCAGGCTTTCCGGAAGGGAACTGGCTCTGATAATGAAGTAAGCCAAAGTGTATGTTCCTTTTCTCCAGTCACCATGCAGGCCCCTCACCTTTCTTCTCTGGTTTCTGTTTTGTTTTTCCTCTTTCCATCATTAAACTTGTCTTCTCATCCCTCCTCTCCAGAGCAAAACTGTACTTCAGAAAGGGGACTGGGAGGGCAGTAAGAGGCTGACTGAGGCCACTGGCGGTGAGAAGGTTGAGTTCACAACGAAAAGGATCAAGACTCCGGCCGCAAAGTTTTCAGTTCTGACTCCACTTCTTTCCCAAGCCAACGCCCTTTTAACCATCCCTGACTGGTGGTTACAGCAAGCCTTTCCTCCTTAAAATAAAGAGACAAAGACGACCCCTGAGAGATTTAGAAATTCAATGGAAAAAAGCAAAAACACGGAGCACTTAACTTCTCTCCCAAAGGACTGGAGAGCCTGCCAATTCCTCAGCAACGCCAGAGCGAAGCATTTCCCCAGTGTCAACACTAAACCCCCTTTTGTTTTTCTCGTTTACAGTGTGTTTACAGTTGACCATTACGGGGAAGATGACGGACGTGCCCTAGCCCCGTTTAAAATATTAAGACTGATCATGATCCAATCTCTTACCGCAGACTCGGTTTCTGCATGCCTTTACACAGAAAGGAGAAGGCGAGGCGCCCGGAACATTCACCAGTCAGTGTATCCGCTGCCAATCTAGTCCCCAAACTAGCGCCCAAGCACTTACGTCCTGTGGGACTCCTGGCAGATAGATAGTTCAGGTTTCCCGAGATGAATGCCTCCGCCTCCATCTCTTGCTCCGCTCGCGCTACCGGCGCGGGTCCCCTGGCTCACAGGGCAAGGCGGCCCCGAGGCCCCGAGGAAGGAGGGACTCTTCTCTTGCCTGAGCCCTAAGTTTTAAGAGAGAGCAGCGGGAGGGGCGCCCTCCGTCCCCTCACACCAGGTCTCGGTCTCCCAGCACGGGTTAGGTTGATACAGCTACGTTTTCTTTACCGAAATGTTTTTGCATTTCTTGGAACCGAATGCTCCTGCATACAGAGCACTCCCGGCAGGAGCGGGTGAGCGGACGGGTGGACTTGGGCGGCAGGCAGAGCTGAAGGGTCGGGGTGAGTTGCCGCACAATCTTGGAATCCTACGCAGCCTGGATCCCCCGCGCCCCCGTGCCGCCCGGTGCGCTCCTTTGCCTAGGAATTTTTCTCAAACCCTTTTCCTGAGGTAGAGCTTAGAGGGACTGAGCCTGGAGCAGACAGCTTGCCTGCTCCCCGTTGCCAGATCTGTTCCCCGATCGTGCCAGAGAAGTGCATGATCCGTAGGAAAAAAGAAAAAAAAAAAGGCGGAGAGATGAGAGAGAAAGACAGAATACTTGGCGATTACTTGTGAAGGCCCCGTGCTCCCAGCTCTGGTTGGACCACGGGGCTCCCCAACTGATGGGACTTGTGTCTTCTTTTGAACACGTCCCCAGCCCCAGCCCTTTCCCAGGCCTCTGCTGGGGGTCAGATAACAGGAGGATCCAGGAGATGGGGGAGTTGGTTGATCTTACCCTTGGAATTCAGATTGCAAGGAGGAAGGAGTGGTGGTGGTGGTGGCGGGGGAGGAGCGGGAATCCCTGACTTGGGAAGCAACAGTCAGGCGCTGAAACTGGCTTTTTCGTGACATTGACCTGAGAGAAACCTCTTGGCATAAAACAGCCCGGCACACAACTGAGCAGTCAGTTAGGGCCCAGCAACGAGCAACGTGGGGCGCAACTGAGCACCTCGAAACTAGGTAGCCTGCAATGAACGAAAAAAATAACAAAACAAAAAAACCCAACAGAGATGCCTAAAACATACTCGTGCACAAAAGAACACGTCCAGGGACCACCTGAAACCGATTGGTGAGGCTGGCCAGGATGAAATTGTCCGGAAAGCAATGGGCTGGGTGAAAAGAGCCAGAATGAAATCCACCTGCCAGCTAGCACGCATCGAAGCACCACCGCAGGGATTATGGCAGGGAGGGTTGGGAGGGCCCCGGGGCGCACAGGGAGGGGGCCTGTTGCCCCTGGAGCTGTTGTGGGGAGTGGCAGGGAGAGGGCGTCAGGGCTTTGTGATTTACAACTGCCGCGCCCCAAGCGATCCGATCCCATAAATTTGGGGGCCGTTTTCACCAAAACTGTGAGTTATGATTTTTCAAATAAATACATTTTCCAATCAGACCGGGTTCTGTTTAGGTTGAACGTGTCCCGAAGCAGACGCCTCTCCCCGTGGAAAATACACAGAGGAGGAAACGGAGCTGGGACACAGCTCAGACGACATAAAAACTTGTGTAAACACATTGTCATTTACAGACTTCGGAAAGGAAAGGGATGGGGAAGGAAGATGTTTCATTCTCCCTGGAATCCTCAGGTCCCAGCCCCGAGGGAAGGCACGGAAATTTAATATTCTTTTTCCATAAGCTTGCTTTGTATTACTCATTAGACAATGGGCGGCATTAGGTTTGCTTAAATAGATCTTGTATTTTTGTGGCCGTTACAAACCTGAAACTGGATAGGGTTGCTGCCTCCCACCCCTTAGTTTTTCTTTAGGAAAGAGTGTGGGGAGAGAAGTCAGAATAGATGGTTTCAGCAGTGGAGCATCTGATTTCTAGCTGTGTGCACCCTGCTCTGGACCTGGGCTGTGCCACCTGCTAAACAAGGGACCGGACAGTACTAGGGATCAGAGGCTTCTGTTGCACACAAGAGCATTCACAAATAATTCTGTGCGCGACTGCAGGAAGCTCAGCAATCCTTCTCCCCTCACCCTCACCCAGGTGAAAGGTAGAGAATGTCAGCTTGTGGCTTGGACCTTCCTTGCCAAGATCACCCCTCATCCAGGAAAGGGCGGAATAAGGGAAAGACAGAGGCTACCATGGAACCCAAGTCTTCTCTAGAGGCCTGGCTCTACCCTCGCCTCTGTCACTTATTGGCTGTGTGCCCTTAGGGAAGCTCCTTCCCCTCTCTGGGCTGCTTCCCTGTTGGTCCTGCCTTCCCACACTGGCCAAGGCAAGGGGCTTCTAAGAGCCGTTTTCTATCTCTCCACTGCCGTGACTATTCACGGGCCTCGGGAAGAAGGCTGGGTCAGATTGGAAAGTCCTAGGCACTCTTTAGATGCGGCAGAGAAAAGTTTAAGGGATTTGCCCGTTCAAGCTGCGGGGTAAATGGCCCACGGGCTGATTTATGGCGCGTTACTGCACGACGCGATTCCCCAAGACAGCGAGAATATTTTACACCGCGCTAATATAAACAGGCGGCGGGCCGGGTCCTTTTTATGGAGTTCCTGTAATTACCCGCGCCCTGACAGGTCCTTGATTTACGGCCCTATTTAGATAAGAGGTCCGGTGCGGGGATTGCTGGTGGCGTCAAGGTCACAAGACTCGGAGGCAGGAGAAGGTTTGCGGTAGGCGCCGGTGCGGGCTCTCTGAGGTCTGCCAGTCCCTTCGGTGGGAGTGAGAGGAAAAGTGAGGCAAGGGCGGGGAGAGAGGCCTCCAGGCAGAGGCCTCAGTCACTCTGGAGGTCTGAGACTTGAAGAAAGAGGGTCCACTGCCCAGCAGGGTGGCTCAGTGGTTGAGCATAGAGGTCAGAGCCGATTCCTAGTCAATATGCGTGGGTTGCAGCCTCGATCCCCAGTGAGAGGTATGTAGGAAAGGAGGTGGATCAATGATTCTCTCATCATTGACATTTCTACTTCTCTCTCCCTTCCTTTATGAAATCAATAAAATATAAATCAATAAAAAATAGAGAGAGAGGGTCCACTCTACAGATGGGGGAACTGAATCCTGGAGGATGCAAGATTATCCCAAAATAAATCATAGCAAATGAAATGGAGGTGGGTGGGATCTGGAACTGGAATTCAGGTCTCTGTTAGCATCATCACCACATCTGGCTATGCCTGGTCTCCCCTGCCTCCAGCCTAGGAGAGTGGGGTTCTGTAGGGTCACTGGAGAAAGAGAACTCAAGGTGGTAAAAAACCAGGCCGGGTCAGATTGGAATAGAGGGCCGCTCCATCACACCCAGGACGATGTAATCGTGTGGATATGTGACTCCATTTCTTCCCCTGTGAAATTAATTCCTAAAAACAGTCTACTGCTCCTGTGCTAAGAGCTTCACCTATATTATTTCCCTTAATCTTTTTTTTTTTTTTTAAACATTTTATTGATTTTTTTACAGAGAGGAAGGGAGAGGGATAGAGAGTTAGAAACATCGATGAGAGAGAAACATCAATCAGCTGCCTCCTGCACACCTCCTACTGGGGATGTGCCTGCAACCAAGGTACATGCCCTTGACCGGAATCGAACCTGGGACCTTTCAGTCCGCAGGCCGACGCTCTATCCACTGAGCCAAACAGGTCAGGGCTATTTCCCTTAATCTTAAATCAGCCCTCTTGAGGGCTATCCCTCACCAGCCCCCAACCCCCAATTTATGGAGGAGGAAACAAGATCTGAGTAGAGGAATGACAGTTCTGCCTGGGTTCCAACCCAGGTGGGCCCAATCCCACCGCCAGGCTTTCTTCAACACTCCTTTAATACAATTTCCAACCTCTATATGCTTAAGCTCTCTAACTTACCAAATGGGGTGCGAAGTTCTCGTTCAACCTCACCAGCACAATTGGAGAAGGAAGCACATGTTTGATAATGTTCTGAGCGCCAGACCTTCTAAAGGTGCTATCTAGGTGAGCACCACAGAGGGGAGGCAGGACAGGGGAGACTGACCTGGCCGGCAGGACCCTCCGAGTTCCTAGTCCTTGGCCTATAGATGTGGGCCCAGGGAGAGTGGAATCCTCTCTTGGGCCAAGTGCTAAATTGGAGTGTGGGTAGAGGGAACTAGGGCTGGGAACTACAGACTATAGATCCTATCCCCTTCTGAAAATAGAGAAATTGAGGCTCTGAAGAGGAAAGAGAATATTGAGGTGACAGGCAGAGCCAGAACGCTTGTTCTCAGCTTAAAGCAATTCTGGTCAAACTTCTGGGTCCCAGCCTCTGTCCCTGCCCCTCTGCAGGGAATACCTTCACCAGGTCCCCATCATCCCATTCCTCTGTACTCCAAATGCGCCTAAGTCAGGCTGGAGTTAAAATGCCTTGGGGGCTCCCAGAAGGCCGAGTTTGAAGTCTAGGCGCCTTGTGGTCTATGCAGGCACTGGAGATCTCCCAGGCGTCCATTCTGCAGGAGACCGCCCATCCTGGCCTAGCCTGGGGTCCTGGTGGATTCCCTAGGGCCTCACTTTGAGAGCAGGCACCACTCATCTGAAGACTTCGAATCCTTCACAATCTTTGAGGGAAGAGGGTGGGGGGAGGGAGCAGCTTTCTGGGTCCCAGGTGGCTGGAAGCACCCTGCTCTTTAAGCACCCACCTGGGCATGGGGTGGGAGAAGTAGGGCAATCTTGGGGCCCTCAAGGGGTCTGATGGAACTGGGTCTCATCACCCAGTACTGATAATGTATTCCCCATCCCACTAAACAGGCTGGTGTTGTGTAACCACAGGAAAAGGATTGGGACACATGGATGGGTACTGGAGCATGAATTTGTGAGTATGTGGATAATTGTGTGTGCCTATGAGTGTGTGCCTCATTCATGTGGGTGCTATGATAATATGCATACTATTGTTCAACTTCGTTTCATCAATGTGTGCACATGCTATATAAGACAGAATAGTTGTCAGACTGAGTGTGTGTCAGTGTGTAATGTGAAAACATTTCTGAGCACCTGTGCATATATAGTAGTAATCATGGTGGTGTACATGTGTGTGCTTGTGGGATTGAAGGTTTAGTTGTGACACTGAGAATACACGAAATACATGATGCAGGTTTTGGACGTTTGTGCTGTAAATACAATTGTGGGGAAATGTAAGGAAATACGAACTGCACCCATGCACAATTGTGACATAAGATGCTGTGCAGCACCCTACAGTGGTATGTTATTTATGTGGAATGTGTGTGCCTCTACCGGAAGATGGTGTCTCACGCATGCCCACATGAGGCCTTTGGAGTGGCTCAGCTGAGACCTGTCTGCATGGGGTGTGTGCCCGTGGGTGGGTGACAGAGAGGTAATGTGTAAAATCCTGGGAGTGCCTGAATATTGAAATGCTGTCTTGTGTGGGTCTACTGTGTTATCCTGAGAACACACGCTTCTGGACATATGGACCTTGGTGTGTGCGCGTGAGTTTGGGTGACCCGCTGTGCAAGCATGTGTGCGTGTGTAATCTTGGGCCAGGTGTGCCACATTGCGGGTCTCTAAGTGAAGATCCTGCCTGGAGAGGACAAAGCCTGGGCGTGTGTTGAAGTCTGAGGCCCTTCTCCACACAGTAATTACTCTCCTTACCCGACGCGCTCAAGAGAGCCTCCACGCCAGGGAGGCGCGGGACCCCGCAGAGCCGAGGTGGATTTGGGCGCCCGGCGCTCCCTCCCCTTGAACCTCTGGCTCTGCTGGGCCCAACCCCAGTGCTGCTGGCGCCAGGCGAGCGGCGGGTTTCCAGCAAGCCTCAGGCAGGAAACCAGGACTTCCCTCCCCCCACGCACCTCTAGGGCCCACAGCCCTAGGGGACCAGGGGAACTGGCCAGCCGGGGACAAAGCGTTTGTCTCCTTCTCTCCTGTAGTGTCTCTACCCCTTCCCCCTGTCCCCCCATCGCTTTCCCTTTACTCCCTTGTTCAGGAGAGGAAATAACACGGTATCCACTGCCTATGGGATGCAAGGAAAATCGTTCATCTCTGAGCCTCACTTTTTCTGTTTAGGAAAGAATTGGCCTTTCCCCCTCTGCCTTTGGACTAAGTGTGCCAGACATAGTGGGCACCAATAAATTCTTAAATGAATGGATAAAGAAATGAATTTGTCCTCTGAAAAGAGCAGCCACATATTGCTCTTCCCCTCCTTCCATCCTCACCTCCACACTGGTTTTGAGAGTTGGGCACACTCCCTCTACCCCACCCAGGGAAGGGGGGCTGGGAAAAGTTGGCGAGGTGGAGGGACCCAGGGAGGAGGACTTTAGCTGGAAGCTACTGCCACGGGACGTAAGACACAGAACCCAGCCAGAAGCGCCATCACCCTGGGAATTCCAGGTCCCAGGGGAGCCCAGGGAGAGCCTCCTGAGCAGAGGCTGGGACAGGCCTTGGCCTGAGGGGAAATAGCGGAGGCCCGAATAGCGTCATTGTGTTGGGTGTCTGAGGGTGCGCTCCTCCCGCCGAGGGAGCCTGGCGGCCAGGGTGGATGTCCTCGGTACGTGTACGCCGCTAATTTCTCGCCGTGTGAACTCGGGCACTGGGGTCTTGTACAGAATCGAACCTTCTCAGGGGACGGTGACTCGGCGGAGCAGTCGGACGCGAGCCGGATTGCTGCGCAGAGAGGCGGCGGTCTGCCACCGCCCAAACGACTTGGCCAGAGCTCCCACTGCGGCAGGATGGGGCTCGTGGTTGGGGTGCTTGGGGAGGAACGCCAGGGCCTACCCTGCCGCCAGCAGCGATCCCTCATCTTCTGCCTCTGACGCTAAGGGCGGCAGCGGAGTTCGGGACTGGAGACCTCTGGGATTCCCATTTTAAATTCTGGAGGGTCTAGAACAAGAGCCTTTCTTTCTCCGGCCCTCAGTTTCCCTGTGTGAATTCCAAGGGTGGGCTCTAGAAAACCTTTTCGCTAGATGACTCTAGATTCCCCCCGCCTTGGTTTTGGGGGAGCGAGTGTCAACCACCTTTCAGGGAGCTGTCAGGCCTGGGCCCCGAGAACGCTGCCCCTGCCTCCCCCACCCTGCAGAAAACTGGGAGGGGAAGGGGCCGAGACGGGCCGCCTCCCTGTCCTACCCCCCCCCCCCCCCCCCCCCCCCCCCCCCCCCCCCCCGCCCCCGCAGGCAGCCTGGAGGCGAGTGCGTCGTGCTGAGCTTAAAAACAGGGACGGCCACCCCCACCCCCCTGCCATTGGTTCCAGGGAGAGGTTGACATCAAAGCCGCGGCCTTATATAAGCCAGACCCCGAAGGGGAGGCCGCAGAGGGTTAAACAGGTCTCTCTCGCCGCATCTGTATCTGCATCCTCAGCTCGTGGCACCGCCGCGGAAGCGGCCGGCTGCGCGTCTCTTACTGGCCTGGCCCCGGACGCTCCCGAAGCCCGCGCACCCACCGCCTCCTCTGGGACGCTCCCAAAGCCCGCGCACCCACGGGGGCGCCGCCGCGAGCTCACGGGTGGCCTCGGTCGTCTCGGGAGTGCATGGGGCGGCACTAAGTGGACTGGCGGTGCAGACCAGGTGCCGCTCCAACATGAACCTCGTGGGCAGCTACTCACACCATCACCACCACCACCACCCGCACCCCGCGCACCCGGTGCTCCACGAGCCCTTCCTCTTCGGCCCGGCCTCGCGCTGTCACCAGGAGCGGCCCTACTTCCAGAGCTGGCTGCTGAGTCCCCCTGACGCTGCCCGGGACTTCCCCGCCGGCGGGCCACCACCCACAGCCGCGGCGGCCTCTGCCGCTTACGTCCCAGACGCCAGGTCCGGCCAGAGCCCGGGGAGCCTGGAGGCCCTCGGCGGCCGCCTGGGCCGGCGGAAAGGCTCAGGGCCCAAGAAGGAGCGGAAGCGCACCGAGAGCATCAACAGCGCGTTTGCGGAGCTGCGTGAGTGCATCCCCAACGTGCCGGCCGACACCAAGCTCTCCAAGATCAAGACTCTGCGCCTGGCCACCAGCTACATCGCCTACCTGATGGACGTGCTGGCAAAGGACGCACAGGCCGGTGACCCTGAGGCCTTCAAGGCCGAAATCAAGAAGGTGGACGGCGGTCGCGAGAGCAAGCGGAAAAGGGAGCTGGTGAGTTCGGGGGCCTCTAAGCCCCAGCCAAGGGCGCGGGCGGTGGGCACCGGCAGGCGAGCGCGCAATGGAGCCTGTGCTGTGGCGTGCGAGATTTCCAGAGGCTGCGGGAAGTCCCGAGACGATGCAAGTGTGGGATTGTGTGCGTGAGGGAGCAAGGTTAATATATGAACGTAATGAGGGATGTTGTTTGTAAGGCTGGGAATGAAGACATAGCCTTAACTTTTTTGGAGGGGCTAAGGGGTTCCTTTTAAGAATCCATTGGAAACCTAAGACCCCGAGAAAATACACATATATTCCACTTCCAGTGTCTCGGGGTCCTTAGCTCTCCCTGGCTCTACTGAAAGCCACTTTAAGAACGCTTCCTTACTTGACGTGCCTGAGTGTGAACTTATGCATACGGACTTGGTTACTGTTTTCAAAGGACCTTTGCTGGAGAGGCTAGTCTACCTACATCCTCCTATACACAGGGAAACTGAGTCCCAGAGTGGGACTGGAGGTGAAGGCCACCTACCCAAGGAGCCAGAGATGCAGCTGGGGTAAAACAAGTCAGATCCCCTACTCCCAGTCCAGAGCACCGCTTCCCACCGGCTAGTTCCAAGGGCAACCTTGATGGTTTGGTGTGTCAACACCAACAAGGGAGAGTCTCTCTAACTTCTTTTGGCTTTGGAGGTCACAGTCCCTACCTGGCCTTTCTCCATTCTCTCCAGTGAGGGAGACACTTTCTGAAGCCTGATTCTGCTGGCCCAGAGCTGTGGAACCTCAGAGGGTGATTTCCAGGCTAGAGAACTAGTTTCTCTAGGTTAGTACGCTCCGGCTCAGGCTGCTGCCTGGAGAAGCTGACTAGAGAGCCCCGCTCGGTTTGGTCTGACCCGCAGAGGCTGTAGCAAACTAGGGAAAGCTCAACTGTGGAGACTGGGAAAGATGGGCATTGAGTCTTTAAACCTCTGCCCTCAGCTAGAGGAGATGCAGGCCCAGCGACCCCTCGGTGGCAGTAGGTACTGGGCATATTCCCACCTTCTACACCTCACCGCCCCTTTCCAGAATCACCGCTTGAGAGCGGGAAAGGGGGTGTGGGATAGCAGGCCAGGCCGAGTACCCTTTGCCCAGCTGTCTGAAGCTACCCAGCACCAGCATTCGGGAGGGGGGTGTGTGTGTGAAGGATCTAACCCCAGGGGCTAAACCAGATTGGAAAGCCTGTGGGCTGTGTGGGGAGAGCAGGTCCAAGAGCGCTGGCGGGAAAACTGTGGATTCTTACCCCTCCCATCCCAATCCCTGCAGTCTCTCTTGGGCGCCATCACGCCGATCCTAGGCTCATCAATTTCACTAGATACAGAAAATTCTCATTATGGAACCCCCAGCAGCTGCCCAGCCCATACTGCCCCCACCCCCAGACTCAGAGCATAAAGGCAAATTTTATGAGCTTGTTTGCCTATTTCGCAAACAGAAATCCGTCACTTATTTAAAGACTCCCAGTTACTGCTTCCCACCCCCGCCCCCACACACACCCCACTCTACGCTCTGGTGACTGGAGCAGAAAAATTTAAACCTGTCTCTCTCGCCTCTTTTTTTGTGCATGTCCTCTGGCAGCAGCAGCACGAAGGCTTTCCTCCTGCCCTGGGCCCAGGCGAGAAGAGGATTAAAGGGCGCACGGGCTGGCCACAGCAAGTCTGGGCGCTGGAGTTAAACCAGTGAGCCAAGGCCCGCGCAGAGGACCCCACCACCGCGCCCGACCCCAGAGGCCTGGGAGGAGAGGAAGGAGACGAGTGCCAGGCTGTGGGTACCAGAGGCTTACGGGGCGCATCCTGCAGAGCCTCTGCCGTGTGTTGGCAGGTCGCTGGCTGCAACAACACACTTGGATCGTACGTGCAATGTCATTTGAAATTGTTTTTAATACATTAAGAGAAAGAGAAATATATATATCCATCCATCCCCATAACCAAGAGGGCTGCTCTTGGCAGCACTATATACGCAGGGAGAGACCGCGGGACTCCGGACGAGCGGCTAAGACGCAGCCTTCCAACCCTTCTGGGGCGAATTTGGAACCCCCAGCACCTTCCCCACTGTGCTATCTGGCTCTCTTTCTAACTCCCTCTGGTTCCAATCAAAACCCTTGAGTGCTCAATTCCCTAATTAAAATGCAATAAGAGGAATCAATAGTTTACTGCCAAGAACAGAGAACCAGGTCGTCGGGACGATGGAGGGCTGCCTTTTGTTGTTAATCTCCCTCAAACAGTGGTGTTTTTATTTTATTTTTTTGTCGCTGCACTTCCTACTTAGCTCCAAGGGAAACATATTTTCCCCTTCCTTCTTTCCTTTCTTTTCTCCTTCCTTCCTCCTTTTCTTCCTTCTTCTTTCCTTCCCCTGGTTCCCCCCCTCCCCTTCATTTGTAAATAAAAGCTTTTCCCAATGTTGAAAAGTTTTTATGTATTTAAACTACCTACGATGCCTGCTGTGCTCAGGTGTTTGTTTATTCCCCCATCCCCACCCTTTTTCTACCTCAAATCTACATGACCACTCACCGCCCTCTCCCCTTGCCAAAGCAGTATCTATGCTCTTGACTAATAAAACATTTTCTGAAATCGGAGGAAGCCTGTGTGATGTCTTGGTGGCTATCCCTGGCTTCATTTTTTCTGCTAGGTGGAGAGCCTCCTGCTCCTACTTTTTTTTCAATAAATGCCAAACCAAACTACAAGGAACGTCAAAGGGAGGAGGCAGAAAAGGACTTATTCCTTGAAGGAAAAACAAAGCTCTCCTTAGAACATAACTGCGGGACAG
Organism: Murina feae; assembly: GCA_004026665.1. Taxonomy (NCBI): domain Eukaryota; kingdom Metazoa; phylum Chordata; class Mammalia; order Chiroptera; family Vespertilionidae; genus Murina; species Murina feae. Next base: position 31,605 of record PVJC01001047.1, read on the forward strand.
GATGACTTTAGCAAACTCACAAAAAGGAAAACTAGAAAGGAGTTGGCCGCAGATTGTCGGGCTATGATTTAGGTGGGTCGGCATTTGGTCTGGTCTGACACTGGGTGAGTATGAAGAAAGTGTCTGGGGTTATTAGGAAAGGGCAGCGAAGCTGGGAAGAGAGGGATGTGTTCAAGCATACGGTATTCATCCGCATTAAATGAAGAACATAGCTGCGTGGGCAATGCTGCGGAAACTCCCTCGGAGCCCAGTGCCTGCGCTAGGGCGAGCGAGGGTCTGCGTAGCATAGCGCCCAGCATGCAGTAAGGGCTCGATAGGTCGAAGCAGCTATTATTTTATACAAGAACAAAATAAGCTTGTGAATGCTTATAGTTAAGTTGAGACACTGAGGTTTCTCTCCAGCAATAAGGCACTCAGCAAATACTTGTGAGAGTATATGGACTGTGCAAAGGGGTGGGGGTACGTGCATGCCAGTTCCGCCGCTTGTGTAGGAGAGCCGTCTTTGCGCTCCCACATGCGCGCCCAGGGCTGGGTGTGGGGGTGAATAAAAGAAGGTGCATTTTTGGCGCAAGACTGTTACATGTCCCTGAATAATAGAATACAGACAACTAGTTTTGCTTTGCTTGTGCGCAACTGTGCTAGCTAGGCACTAGGCTAAGTGCTTTTATGCCTCTGAATGGCTCCCCCCCATTGCCTCAAGGTCGCACGGTCTGCAGTGCTTGTACGGGTCTGCTGTGCTCCCTCTGGGGGAACACGCGCATGGGTCCCAGAGCGCTTTCTAGCCCCACACTGGGAGCTGCGGGCCCTGGCTTGGGGTCCAGAGAGGAGACCCCCGGCAGCTCTGGGCCAGGTGTGTCCAGGCGCCTGGTCCTAGCATCGGGGTGAATATAGGGCCCCATTAGTCTTGGCTGTAAACACCGTGGCAGGGGCCCAGCGGCCACGCGGGCCTTTCCGGACACGAAGGAGTTAATAAAAGGTGTTTTATGGACGCGAGGAAATGGTGGGGGAGGTGTGAGCCTCTCTCCACTCCTACCCCCCTACTTTTTTCTTTTTTCCCTCTCGCCACCCGCCTCCAGATCAAACAGGCCGGTGATTTAACTAGGGCAACACCTCGCGGTAATGAGCCGTCCTGGCACACCCCTCCCCCCGCCTCAGTTCCCGGCCCCAGGCCCGAAGGTCCCTCGGGCGGAGCAGAAAACAAAAATCGGGTTTTTTTTTTCTTTCTTTCTTTTCCTTTCCTAGAGCTAGAAAGCCCCTTAGAAATCCTGGTCCGCACACACCGAGACACTGAGGCTCGGGGAGCAAACCAATGGCCCTGTGCCAGCACAGAGGGGGCCTCACTGGGATTCGAACCCAGGACTCCAGTTTGGCGGTCAGACCATCCTGTCTCCACACCCAGCGCCGCTCTGGGGACTATTTTTAGTGCCCAAACTATCCTAGGCACGGGAAGAATGCGCACCGGGTCCCCTTCTTGCGTCCCGTCTAGGGAAAGGAGGGAGTACCGCCCGAGCAGCCCCAGCCTGACCAGGCCTCCTCGGAAACCCCAGCGGCCCGGGCCCAACCCCCCCCATTGAGTGGGTGAAGCCTCAAATTCGGCCCCAGTCACGTCTATCCCAGCCTCAGACCTAGGAGCTAGGAGCTAGGAGCTGAGCTGAAGCATGCCCGTTGAGGGGTCACTGGGATGTCCTCCACTTTCCCCAAGCTCCATCCCCGGGCTTACAGTGGCCAGCCCCCACTTTAGGACTGGAAAAGCGGGGCCCCTGGAGAGGAGTGGAGTAGTTCCGGGTTCCAAAAAACCCGTCTCTGGGCTGTCTCTCCTCTCTTCTCACCAGCCTCTCACCCTTCTTCAATCCCCCTCCGGTGAAACGGCTGTAGAGCCCGGTCTTTCCTTTCTTACTCTCTCCCACGGTTCGGTGCGGTTTGCCAGAAACCTACCTCAACAGGGCTGTGGCAGAAGCAGTGCCATTATTATTATTATTTTTAAGGGCATCACCTTAAAAAAAAAATCTAGGGACAAAATGGAATGGTCATGAACTTAAAAGTAAATTCCAGGAATTTCTCATAAGGAAATACTCATTGGTGTTACAAACCTTTAACTACAGGACTAGTCTACTAAGGAGTGAAAAACAGGAGGGGACCCAGATGGGCTATAATTACAGAATTATAGCTGGTTAAAGAAATCCATCTGTACAGTGGGTTACTACTCAGCCACTAGAAAAAAATGTGAGGGTTGACATGGAGATTGTTCATGATATATTATGTTGAGGGGGAAAAATAAAACTCTCCCAGGTTACTGAAGACTGTCCATCCTGACCTGTTTTATGTGAAAATAAATTAATGAATGAATAAATATCATTCATGGAGAAAAAGTGGAAGAATATACATCAAGACATTTACACCTCTACCTCTGAGTTGAGGGAATAAGGATAATTTTGATTTTTCCTCCTGTGTAGGTATTTTTTTTCCTACTCTTTCCCCTAGGATATTTTTCCATTGATTTTTAGAGAGAGTGGAAGGGAAGGGGAGAGATAGAGAAAAATATCAATGAGCCAGTGACGCATGGATCGGCTGCCTCCCACACGCACCCCAATCAGTGCCAGCCAATGATCAAGGCTGCAACTGAGGTACATGCCCTTGACTAGAATTAAACCTGGGACCCTTCAGTCTGAGGGCCGACTCTCCATCTACTGAGACAAACCAGCTAGGGCATCTACTTTCTTTTATACAATGAATAAGTATTAGTTTTACAATAAAAAAGTAAGCTGCAATTTCCTTCTAATTTCTCCAATGGCCAGCATATACTGTTTAGTCTGTACACGTTAATTGAGTACCTAGCTGTGGGTATAAACATAATGAGTAAGAAAGAATCCATATAATTACCACCAATTAACATACAATAGTAAATACTTATCTTGAAGAGTTGATTTTTCCTTCAACACAGTAAATGCTTTTATCTCATATTTAAAACCTATTAATACATGAAATAATAACAAATGAAATTTATTGAGGAAATTATGGAAGCCCCTGGCATGAATTATTTCATTAAGCCTAATGAGAATTGTGTGAGGTTAATACTAAGGCAGCTGAGGCTCAGGGGAGTGTAGGAGTATTTGTTCAAGGTCACATAGACCATAAAGGCTGATAGAGCTCGGATCAAAGAGCGGTCTTGCTGTCTCCAGAGACCTCACTTTTCCCCACATTTCAGAGTACCTTCAGGATGTATGTATGTATGTACGTGTGTGCAAATACAGCCTCTTAGTCTGATCTTTGTTGGTAAAATAAGGTAGAGAGAGAAAAAAAGGGATTTGGGGAAAGGATCTGGGATTCCAACTCACCTGGAATCTTCTTCCTCTGTCCCCACTCAGAGTAGATCCATGTATATAGTGTTGAAGGGGTGAGTTTCTTGATCCCCAGATTCTTTCCCAGCTGTAACACTGAATCTAGGAATCAACTTTCTGCTGGTGAAAAATTCAGAATGTTATTCTTTGCCCCAGCCTCTGATGTTTGTACAGCTCATTCACCTTTCCTCAGTACCTTCACTTCTCTAAGCACATTTTCCTGCCTAAAAACTAGAAGGAAGCAGGAGCAGGGATTATGGCTCCTCATGAATGGAAGGAGAAAGGAAAACCCAGAGAGGTGAAGTAACCAGCTCAGGGTCACACAGCCAGTCAAGGGATTAGAAGGCAGCCTGGAGACTTGAGGCCCAGGGCTCTCTTGGAAAGGGCTATGCATCCTTTCTCTTCATGCAACCAGCAGCTAAGCTTATGGTCTTGCTAAATCCTCATAAAAGAAACGAAACTAAGAAATCAGCCAATCTCATTTTTAAATGAATAGTGACTGGGAAGAAAAAATATGCAGGCTCTAAAGTGTCTGAAACCAGTCTCCTGATTTAAACTGAATTTGTTTGGAAAAAAAATTTTTTTTAAAGCTGAGTTTTTACAGCTGAGCTCTCCCAAACCCATAAAAAAACAAGGTTTATATGGGAAACAGTGAAAGACTCTTAACTATAATACACAGCGTCTAATGTAAGCAGACATAGACACTATATAAAGCTCCTACAAATGTTATTAAAACAAACAGAAATACACATTTATCCCCACAGAATGGACACAGAAGGCATTGGACTTGCAAGTTCCAGAAGTCTTATGTTCACTGAAGTGATCAAAGCACCTCAAAATACTGGAACTTCAAAGATCTAAACGTTTCTCTCATTTTACAGAAGGGGAAACTGAGGCCCCAAAGGGGGAGGGTCCAAGGTCACATGGGGAGTTGTATTTTTCTTTTCCGTTTGTTTCCTTAACACCTTTTACTTCCAGTGCAGGTTAGAGAACAACACAGTGGCAAGAGACCCTGGACAGGTTACTGCGCCTCAATGTTCTCATCTACAAAATGGGAGAGATCATTGCCTCTACTTGCTGGGGTTTGTGAGAACTGAACGAGATAAGGTGTGTAAAGTACTCAGCATGTTGTCCACTGCAGAGCTATTTGTATTACATTATTTAATCCCTACAATAGTCTTGCGAGGTACTAAGAATTTACTTAAGTTTGTTTGCTTGTTTTGGAAATGTAGTGCATAATTTCTGACAGGCACAGAAGGCAACAGTGACTTGCTCAAGGGCACACAGCTAGCGAGTGGATTCTTGGTTCAAAGCCCTCACATTCCAAATCATGAAGGTAAACCAAGAGGCAGATAGGCAGTAGCAGCTGTATTTCTGAAACTATATAAGGCAGCATTATGCAGTAGAAATATAATGTAAACCACAAATACGAGGTATGTATGTAGTTACAATTTTTTTAGTAGCCACATTAAAAAAGTAAAGAGAAACAGATGAAATTAAATTTAATAATATATTGTATATTCTTTGTTAGATATTTATTTTATTTAATATGTCTGATATAATTTCAACCTGTAGTCATTATAAATTTATTAAGGACATGTTTTACATTTTTTTTAATACTAAGCCTTCAAAATCAGGGTGGGGGGTGGGGTGTTTTATACTTAAAGCATATCTCAGTTTGGACCACAGTGCAAGCGTTCAATAGCCACATGGGCTAATGGCTGCCAAGGCAGGTCTTAAGGCTCTTGTAGCAGGAATATTAGACACATAGCTTTAGTTATTCACATCAATAAACAGCCAGCAGTGCTCAATGTATATGGGCTCATTGACCCCTCCTAACAACCACAGCGGGTAATTTATTCATGGTCACATTACTGTTAGGTGGCAGGCCTGGCATATAGACCCAGACCCATCTGTCTCCCAAACCTGCCATTTTAGCTGCTGAGTTCCATGACTTCTAGAGACACCTGGGGACTGTAGTTTGCAGTGAGATGTGGAGGGTCCTTTGGAGGTTCCACCCAGTGGGTGGAGCCCTGGGTTTCAGATTTAAGACTACCATGAGTCAGGTGACCTTGAGCCAATCATCCTCTTGGGCCCCAGTTTTCTAATCTCTAAGATGGGCTAACAATACCTTTCTTCAACTCACAGAACTGCCAGGCTAAAATAGGATAACGTTTTTGAAAGGCTTTGAGACATAGAGAATATAGCACGAGAGAAGGGGCCAAGGTCAACACAGCACGAGAGAAGGGGCCAAGGTCAACAGGGAGGTTTAGACTGACACCCAGATCAGGTGGTTGGATGAGCTGTGTGGCATTGGGCAGGTTTATTATCCTTTCCCAGCCTGATAGCCCTCTTCTGTAAAAGGGAAAGGAGAATAGCTCAGAGATGTGAAGATCCAAAAGCTCTTAGCCTGGCCCAGAAGAGACAGTAGTAAACATGGGCCATTACTGCTGCTGCTGCTGTTGTAGTTGGGGCTGGGCTGCAGGGCCTGCTTTGGAAGCAACAGGGAATGGCAGGTAAGGGGAAGGGAACATGGCTTTTCCCTGCCCCCAACTCTCGGCTTAGGGTAGTGTTCCCTGGGCCCAATGGGGTGAGGGCGTGGTCATGAGAGGGTGAGAACAGTTGTGTGGTGGAAAGAGCCCTAGACCCAGAGGTCAAGAGAAGGGGGTTCAGCCTGCTGTGTGACCTTGAGCATTTCCTTGCCCCTACTGGACTTTGGTGTTATTTGTAAAATGAGGTGGGACCAGAGATCTGAGTCCCTTTCTGCTTTGACTGTCTAGATTTTCACAACAGTAATTAGTAAATAGTGCTTAGTGAATAGTATTTATAACATTGCATCTGTGAGGGGGACAAAAAATGCCCCCGGAGTCTTCCCATGCCTCCTGGGGCTACCACTAGGGGAGGCCGCCACCTGGTGGGCATACTCCTTCCTCTGTGTTCTGTAGACAAACCTGGGAGGACTCCACAGACTCCCCTACACAGCCACTTTTCCTAACTTTCTGTGGCAGTTCCAGGAAAGAAGGGACCCAGAAAGTTCACAGAGCCGGGAGTCCTGGGAAGGAGACAAATTCTTGAGGGATGATGGGTTTTACAATCCAAGATCTCTGAGGCTTCCTTCTCTAGAGGCACTTTGGGGTAGGAGTCTGTATTTCCCTATTAAAGTCTAAAATGCATCACACGTTTTCTTCTGATGATGGAGTGGGAGCCACTGAACAAAACACAATCTTCTCCTGGTAACTAAAAACTCTTTTGCCACGATTGCACTGGGCTAACGTGCTCCCCCTGCCCCGAATACCTGACTGGTGGCCTCCGGAATTCCCACAGCATTCTCTCTCCTGCTCACACTGTCATGATCTACTTCTCTGTGGTAGAGGTTGCATGGGACACCGAGTCGGGTTCGCACGGGTCCCAATTCCGGCTCACCCTAAGACCCCGAATAAGCTATCTATTTAACTTCTCTGAGCCTCAGTTTTCCCACCTGAAAATTAGGGAGGATCACTTTTTTTGCAGG
>PVJC01001047.1:38553-77545 GCA_004026665.1 Murina feae
AGCTGCTGGCAGAGCCCCGCAGACAGGCGGCACGCGGCGGACACGCATGTTCTTGACCACATCCCGTTGTTCGGCTTTGTTTTTAATGGTTGTAGGTTTGGTGACTCCCAAGTTCAAACTCTCACTCTGGCATCTGAGGCTTTCTGCTCCGAACTGAATTTCCCTCACCCGCAGTCTCCTGCCTAACCTGCCATTTCCTTAAGGGGCCTGCTGAGGAGCCTCTTCTTCCAGGAAGCTCTCTTGATTTTCAGAAAGCCTCTTCCTGTTTTACCCTTTCTCTGAATTTTATAGATACAGATATAGTATAGCTGTACATGGGGTTGGTAAATGGATGCGTTGATATGCCTACAATATGGTCATAGTCACATTAAATACAGCTCTGTATGTGTATGTACACAGGTTGTCCAAAAAAATGTGTACACATTTTGAATAATTATAAAGGCATAGTGAATTAAATCTGTAAAGAAACATCAGTGGAGCTATCAGCTGTTAAAGTGTGTACACATTTTTTGGGGGGTGACACCCTGTATACACAGATGTAGCTATGCATATCCACATCGTATATACTCACATTACTATAATTTGTATATATATACATATATAGTATTTTAAACTAAGAATGTCATTAAATATTATTTTATAATTTTGACATATATACTTACAATACAATGTATTATACTATATAATTTATATAGTAATTACTGTAAGTGTATAATGTAAAAGTATAATCTTTTTAAATGCAGCCCCCTATTATTTGAGGTTGTTTCCAGTGCTTCCTTGTTCTGAACAATACTCACGTGAGACAGCTGCTTATCCAATTAGAAGGCAGCAGGGCCCAGTGGATTGTGGGGTCAAATAGACATGCCTTTGACTTTTATCCCCACCACTTTCTAGTGACCTTGGACAAGCCATTTCACCTTACAAACTTCTGTTTCCTTATTTATAGTATAAAGAGCATAATTGTATTCATAGGGTCCTAAGGCACATGAGTGATTAACACAGTAACCTACCACATACTCAGTGCTCAGTGAAAAACAGCACTGCCTGGGGAGCAGAAGGTGAGGATTTGCTTGGACTTCCCCACTCACCAGTGTGACCCGAGTATCATCACTTTGTAATGTGTGACAATACCCAGGGAATCAAGTGCTGCCCGGATTTAAGATTGTATTATTGTTTTTTACTTCTCTTACTGTTTTCTACAGGTTTTAGGAATATGTAACTTAAACTATGCAAGCAAAGAGTATGTGTTTTGAAGGCACTTAAAAAATTGCTTTGCTATTTTATAGGTTTGTTGAAAATGGCTCAGGATCATTATAAACAATTTAGACAATCCCCAAAAAAGCACAGAGGAGACAGTAAAACTCCAGATACCAACAGATCGAGCCATGGTTGGCATCTTGGTTGCGGCCTTCTCTTACTTGCCACCCTGGGTACCCAGGACAGGGCAGGTCAGGCTTCAGCTGTTTCTTAAATGTTGACTTCAACCAGATTGACTGGTTAGAGCAGTGTGCTGCAGCTCTGTCCCTCTTAGCCAACCTCTGACAGTTTCATTAACCCCATTAAATCATGCAGGTGCCTTCACACCTCCTGGGCTTGTTAATCCATATACAGCTCTGGTAAGTTAAAACCTGGCTGGGAAGTTGGATGTACCTTGTTAACCTCCATTAAACCCTATTAAATTTCCTAACTATAGTCTTAGTAACTTCTAGGAGTCCCTCATTAAAGTTGAGTAAACCCAGTTGATGGGGGGACAGGGGTAACTGTTGTGGCTGCACTGCTTCAAAGCGTGACATTCCCGAGTTCTTTGATGGTGGGGTTCACAAGTGTCCCAATCCTGGAGTGCCTCTAGCTGTCATTGCTACTTGGGCAAGTTCCTCAGCCTCGGCATTCACACCTCTGTGAACTGGAGTTAATAACAGTTCTTACTTTATATGATCGTAGCGAGATTGAATGAATCAATGCAAACTGTAAGACTAGAAACATGTCTGGCATGCATGCATACTGCAGTTACAGCTCTTATTATTTCTTATAATGATACTTATATGATACTTATAAACCAAAAAACTGTTATATAAATGGAAGATTCAATACAGACATTAACTGTGTCCCCCTACATGCCAGGTACTATGCTGGAAACTATGGATTATTTTTACTCTGTTTTTTTTGTTAATCCTCACCTGAGGATATTTTTTCCCCATTGATTTTTAGAGAGAGTGGAAGGGAGGAAGAGAGACACAACACATCCATGGGCTGCCTCCTGCACATGCCCCAACAGGGATTGAAACTGCAACCCAGGTACATGCCCTTGACTGGGAATCAATCAAACCTGCGACCCTTTGGTGTAAAGGCTGATACTCTGACCACTGAGCACACCAGCCAGGGTATTTTCACTTTAGTTTTATGCAGACTGAAGACCATCCATTTGAGTGGTTCATCTTGATTGTCTTTGTGGCTGTGCAGGTCACTCTGTTTGCTCAGGTTCTGACACTTCAGAGCTGTTTGAGATTGAACAGCTACTTTCTCTCCCTGGGTCTTAGGGAGTTGGGCTCAGTGCTCTCTAAACCTGGACGTACATACAAATTTCCCAGATTTTGTAAAAATAGTTTCCTGGGCTCCACTTGAGAAGATTCTCATTTAGTAGGTCTCACTGGGAACTTTCAACCACAACCCAGGTGAGGTTGAAGCTGCTGGATTGGGAAACCTCTGGAGCCAAGGTCTGGGCTTGAGTCTTACCTGGGCAAATTAAATTTGTATTTCGGGACTTCAGCCTCTGAGCTTTCCATTCTGAGAATGGGAATGAGGGCCCAGGAATTGCATTGTAAGAGTTCTTAGGAGATTCTGATGAGGGGTGGCAAGTGCCACACATTAAAAAACCCTGAACCTCAGATGATCTGATATTCAATATTCTACAGGTCTATTCTGAAAAAAGGGTGTCTGGCTCCAGGTGAAACTTCTGTTCTAATGGTACATTAGGATGTGGGCTCATCTTTCTGTGACAACTGATGTCTGTGGATCCTCAGAGGTCGGCTCCAGCAGGACTCATCCTGTGTGGGGAAGCTTGTGGACAAGGCACCTCTCAGAGGTTCAGTGTGTGATGAGTTAGAGGACAGGGCAGGTTAGACATGTAACAAATGGGAGGGCAGCAGACAGCGGGGCGGAAACAATGAATTACATTATACTTCAAAGGAAGAGGCAACACACTATGAAAATTGGAACTTCCTTTGCTTTCTGAAGGAAATCAACTCAGGGACCCTCTAAGTGATGGCCTTCAGCAACAATCCATCATCAACCCCAATGGTAGCCAAGACTCCCACCCTCCCTACCCCCAAATGCTTCCTGAAAAGTCATCCTCCACACGACTGACAGGGGAGTAGAATGGGAGGCAAGGAGGAAGGACACTATAAATTTTGGTGCTATTTATAGTTTTAGAGCTAACGTATTATTTCTAGTATTGGGCTATTTACATAAAAGTCTTTATTTCTAGCTCCTCTTGTCAAACTGGCATTCCCACATGGCAACATGGGCTGGAGCTGGGTAGTGGCTGCCCTCTGAAGGGACCTGAGTTTTCCAGTTTGCAGTGTGCCTCCTGCATAATTTCCATTTGCAATTCTCCATCCGCTTTACTTAGGATTCATTTTACAGATGGACAACTAAAGGCCCAGAGAGGGAAGCTATTTGCCAGGGTGTCTGGTATGCTACAGAGCATTTAGGACTCGACCCAGGGCCCAAACTTATGTTCTGATCTACACTCACCCAGTGTGCACTAGGACTGAATGGGGGAGTGGAGCAGCTAGTACTTGGAGCTGGGAGGAAAGACCACTATCATCAATCACTGTGCTTTGCAGCCAGGGCCTGAATGAGAAAGTGAAAGCAGCTGAACTTCACGTGGACATTCAAAGAGAACAATAGAGTGTGTCTTGTTACTCATTCAGACCGTTTATTAAGAGCGAAGGTCGGGCCGTCCCATCTGTGTGATATTGCAACATGAAAAGTCACATACATTACTAAGGAGACCCCACAGAACTGAGAGCCTTTCAACAGTACAGAGCCATAGGTTACAAAATTAAATACAAATGATCCCCCACGCTTGGCAGGAAACATGTACAATATGAGGAGGCTTGAAATGGAAGGGCACTTGCTTTTCAGTAAGGCAGTTACAAAATGGAAAGAAAACCCACACCTCAACACTCGGATGGGCGTAACGGATAACAGAAATGTAAAACAGGGATCCTGTGCAACCCTGTCACTGGCAAATATGCATTCACTAAGTGAAAGCAACTGAGGGTTTGTTTTAAGATGCAAGCTAGATGAAACAACTAATTGTAGACATCGTACCTTAAGAAAAGGTCCCACCTTGCCCAATCTACCTGAAAACATCAGATCACCTTTATCTTTCCTAAGCATGAATTGGAAACGGTCAGCAATGCAAATGAAAGGAATAAAAAGGCACCCCTAAAGCACCATGCTTCCCAGGGCATGTTCCCGAGCTCACCTGTCCTTTAGTTCAACTGCTTAGCCCAGTAAGGAGCTGGAATGCTTGTGCCACAGAGCTGTACCATCAGTGTCAAATGAATCACACAGGCTGCAGGATGAGAGGTTAATCCAGAGAATGCCATGTGACTCAAGCAAATTTTTTTGGATTTTAGTTTCCCCATCTCTAAAAATGAATTGGACAACAGAAACCTTATAGGACTTTCTAACTTGAAAATATGGCACTACTTTTGACACTGAGGTATGTGGTGCTTCCACTCCCCCAGGTTCCTTAGCTATTTTCTTGGTAAAAACGGTATGTGAAGTACTTATAGGAATCTTAAGGTACAAGCCCTCAGCAGCCATGGAAACTTTAAACTCCACACAGCAATATTTTAAGATTTTCTAGGTAAGGTTTTCCCTGCGTGCTGTGAGCATCAGTTTTTGTGGGACAAATGCAGAACTAAGGCCTCCTCTGTCTTGAGTTTTTTCATCAGGCCAATAGGAGACCCCTGCCTCTGCTGACGCCCCTGATCAGCTTCAGCAAGAACAAGTGATCGAACTAGGCGGGTGGCGTTTCCTCAACATCCTCCCACAAGGAACTAAATGCACCAGTACTCAGGGGTGGAGAGTGCGGACAGCAAAGTGTCTATCTGCTACCTGCTCCTTTTCACAAGACACTTGCTATGCCCTGGGACAGTGCCAGCCATTAGATCCTTGGCCAAGATGAGGAACTTCTTCCATGTGGCCCCCACTGGGCAGAGACTCAGATGGAAGTTACAGAGAACAAAGAAAAGCCAGAGGTTTGCAGATAGAACCAGATCCCCCAGGAGGTAGTGAGTTCTCTGTCCTCAGAGGTGTTTAAGCCCAGAGTGTTCAAACCCTTGGTGGGATGGCTGTAGGCAGAATGTCAGCACCTATGGCTAGACTGGATGGAATGACTTAAAGCCCCTTTCCCAACTTTTGAGAGCCTTCAGATGACTTCCAGCAGCAGCTACTTTGGGTTGGAACAGCCTATTTTAGTCATTCTATAGGCCAGGCCCCTGGAGTGAGCTGCTTTTCTTACCTTCTCCCCTCCACCAGGTAGTTGTCTGTAGGATATTACCAGGAAATTTTCCGCAAACAGTTGAAATGCCAAAATTAGATGCAACATTCCAACTGCAAACAATTAGGAATCTGTCTCTGAAAGGCCAGCAGTGAATATCCAGCCATGACAGGAAAATCTAGCAACGTGGCGGCTGGAACACGTAAGTGAAATTCCTCTTCATTTCACAATGTCAGTCTTGAATCCTTAATCTTTCGTGGAATTCAGTTGTGATCACTGTCAGTTGTTGTTGCCAGCCTAAGAGCTTGTTCATTGAAATAATCAGCTTTCTGTTCGATTTTTAAAAACCTTAAAATGAAGTAACATGAATAGCAAGATATTGGCATTTCCATGTGACAACATTCAGGGCATATGAAGAACCACACCAGGCCGGAACTGAGGCAGGATTTAAGAAGACAACTCCAGTTCTGTTTCCAATTCCAGTTTTGCCCAGGAGCACCAAGAGGAGAGAAGGCAATGTTGCAATGTTACAGATGGAGAGAAGCGCAAGAGTCCTTGACAGGCAGCATAAAAACACAGGCAGCCAAGGCGAACACTGCTTTCCCAGACCCACTGCTCCCTGAAGCCAGACCAAGCTGCTTTGGAGGGCTCGGCCACTCCCACAAGCAGAGCCTCCTGCCACAAAAAGCCACGGAGACTGCACAAGAGACTAAGGCAAGTGGTTTAGTGGCTTGATGACAGAACAGACTTCTGCACACAGAACAAAAGGAAATTCGGACACTTTGTTTTTTCTTTCACCCAACAAGTCTCCAAGGTGAGAAAGATACCCACAATCTCCACTTTCCAAAAGGAGCTCTCTTCAGAGGAAAGACAGCATGCGACCAAGCACACACAGCATCTGGCTGAAGGGGAGTTTCCCTGGGCTTCACTTTGGAACAGAAGCATTTTTACAGACACGTCAACAGATGGATCCTAACCCACATGTGCTCTCACAGAAGTATACCGCTGTCTCTCAACTGGGAAAACAGAGTTGCCATTAGAAGAACAGTGATGTGACCTACACATCCATCATTGGTTTAAACACCAGAGATACACCTTCTTAATAAGATAGGGACATTTCAGGGGGCAGGTTTCCAATGCCTTAGCCTACAGGCCCGGCTGTCCTCAAACTCCAGTCTGATGAGAAAAAAAGGCCCCTGACAGAGGGCTTGGTGTCGGACACCATCAAAGCCTTTTTAATTCAGCCTCTCAGGAATAAAACCCAGATAAGCCACACACCTTTAGGCCTTCTTGATCCTTCGGCTATGAGACAGTGTCTAAAATCCATATTGGATCAGAATGACTGAAACACTCAGAGCACCCTGACGTGCCATCACAGCCAGGTGTATTAAAGTAAGACCCTCACAGTCTAGAGTATGTTCTATGTACATTCATTTATACATATTTAAAAAGGCTGCCATCTGCTAGACATGCATTTTAACACGGGTGAAAGCGTGCTGCAGTGGAGCACACTGAGTTTCAGTGAGTGGTGGCCCTGTCTCCAGTCCATAGAAAGCATGGCACTGCTCCGCAACCCGAATCCACCGCCCTGCTCAGCAGGGATTTCCATTCTGACTTCTCTGTGGTGACACTCAGATGAAACCATCTGTGAGACATGTAACTCTCTACTAGGCCAGGCTGTCCACTGCTCCTTTTAGCATTTAAGGCTTAAGAAAGAACTCAGACTTAAAACTGAGTAAGAAAATGATACTTTTGACTTCAGTGTATGTCAGGATGGTCAGAAATTAGCATCTACATCTTTTTCTTTCCTTTCTCCCATTCCCTGTCCACACCCTATGCCCCCAGCACATAGATTAGAAAATTTTGGAAAAGCAGACTTTTGGATATAAAGCTTTGTTTTCAAAGGATACTTTGGCTGTGACATAGAGGAAGCTGAGTTTTTGAACATAAAAAAAATCAGGTAATTATAATACTTTAAAAAATCATTTTAGCAATCTTTCTCCCAAAGCGAAGCAAATTGCTCAAAAATGAGCATCAGATGGCACTGACCTTTGTTGCTCAAACCTATGATTTGTTGCTGACCCCCGAGCTCAGGGCGTCAAGGCCAGTCAGACTTTCTATCCAGCGCTGGATTTCTGAGCAGGAATCACTTGGTCCTTGGCAGCTTTCTTGGTGAGTGTGAACTATGAATTAATACTTCTGAAAGTGAGCCCTAAACCACTAAGCATGTCCGTTTGCCACAGCATTCATGGCCCAGGAGAACAACCTAAGTCGTAATACATAACTTCACTCCAAAGAGTGAAGCGTGGAGGAGTGTACCGAGGGCTGCATCTCCTGCGAGGGTCTCTGCATCCGCATTTCTGGAACCTCCACAAATGCAGTGCGGCAAATGCAACTTCCCTGAAGTACGAATTTGAGCTGAAACCTCTTGTTGGCTCATCAGGACTTCCTCCCCACTCTAGAAGTTAAGTGGTAAACCACAGAAATGGCAGAGATCTCATTAACTGGAGGAGCAGAGCAGATGTTACAAGGCTGGCACTATTAGTGACAGCTCAATTAGCCAACACATACTGATTGAGTGCCTACTGTGCCGAAGTTGTAGGGCCAGCGAGGGGGACCAGAGTCAAACTGATTTGCTGATAAATATCAAAGCCTGCAATAAGGTAGGGCACCCACATCCCCAGCACATTTGCGTCTGTTCACACACCTCCACCATCACCTGTACTCTGCCACTATTACAGGACTACATTTCACATGTGGCAGTGTGGGGTTATAAGGAGATTACCAAAATATTTGTATCCCTCATTTCTAGTAGCACTGACTTAATGCTATTTTAAATGCTGCAATACATAATTTTTCTTTCATTCTTTTTATGATCTTGTTTGTTTCAGCCCAGTAGTTGCTTTAAAAGAAAGTCTTCATATAAACATGCTGAATCAGGAGAATATAACCCTCCTGACCAAAAAGATTTACAGTATTTATCATTCATACAATTTTATTTATAATAAAACTTGTAAGTCTTTATGGGCTTAAATGTAGCAGATATCACCTGTGCATTAAAGATTATACTTCATTCCTGGAAGATGTGCTTCATCCTTACTCAAGCTGCTTGCTGCCCTCTGACTTCTGGTCCAGTCTACTCTTGTTACTCTTTACCATGTAGATGAAGTAGGCAAGGGTCTCTTTTTCATTCACAGGTATGTTCCTGAAATGTCGACTGACAGTCTACATGGAGGCAAAAAAAAAAAAAAAAAAAAGAAAAAAAAAAGAAAAAAACACACCAAAAACCATGCATAAATCAGGGCCACAGACTAAATTGTGCAAAAGAGGAACCAGGAAGTTGCTGCCAGAGCTATGGAGTGGGTTAAGATCACTACAGAATTCTGCAGAGCTGCAGAACTCAGACTACCCTCTTTCCCTGGGGTTTAGGTGACTGGTTTCCAGGCTTCCAAAGCAGGACTTTAATCCTCAACACTCCCAAGATGCAAGTTTTTCTATTTTAGTGGCAGCCAGCTGCCCATCATGACCTCAAGGTCACCCCCACGGATGAAGAGACCAGGACTGCTCTGCTTGCCCAGCTGCTACCATAACCTCCCAGGCCCTGGTACTAGGCAAAAAAGTGTCATTTAAAAAATTATGTCAAACGGGTAGCCTACTGAATAGATTAAGTGTGTGACCCAAGAATTCATCCTGAAAGACACACCAGATTTGAAGAAAAATGAACCATTTACTCTCTATTCTTGAAACTTTGCTTTATTTTACAAGTCCTGAGAATAGGTCTCCTTTTGCCACACCTTATCCTATCTCTTCCACCAGGGGTGGAAACTGGCAAGTGGTGAATGCAGTGTTAAAGTAGGAAAGGCTTGTGTGCTCCTGTGTTTTATCTGGATGCTGGTGAAGCAGAAGTTAAAGAAAAAATGATGGATCAGCAAGATACCTTTAAAGGAAAGACAAAAACCAGAGGGGCTATGAGCCTTTAAGGGAATCTCTGAATAGGATGAGTGACTAGGACAGAAAAAAGAGAAAGAACTATAGAGTGGCTATCTCTGGATAGTAGGGTTGTATTTTTCTTTTTTCCATTTTCCAAATTTTCTACAATAAGCAGAAAAGGGGGATGAGAGAGTATCCACACTAGTGCCAACAGCACAGAAGTATAAAGCCAGGCTGTGATTATATTAAAACTAGAAGCCCATTCCAGGAAGATTCCTGCAAGAATAGGGCTTCCTGAGCTGGAGCGAAGCAAAGAAGGGAGCGAAGCCCACCAAGGCAGGCTTTCCTCCCTTCTCTGCTGCCTCAGCTCCCTCCCTTCTCTACTGCTTTGCTCCCTCCCATCTCCACAGTCTCTGCTGCCTTGCTTCCTCCCACCTCTGCTGCCTTGGCTCCCTCCCTTCAGTACTGCCTCGCTCCCTCCCATCTCCGCTGCCTCGCTCCCTCCCTTCTCTGCCACTTGGCTCCCTTTTGCAGCACTTGGCTTCCTTCTAGGCTGTCTTCAGTCTTCGCTCCCTGCCTGTGTATACAAATTAACTGCCATCTTGGCTGGGTTAATTTGCATACAGTTGCTGATTGGCCGGTGGGCGTGGCCTGGCCGGTGGGCATGGCTTAGATGTCTCACGGTGATGGTTAATTTGCATATCACTCTTTTATTAGATTAGATATATAAAAGGCTAAGTAGCTGGCTGAATGGCAGGTAGCCATTCATATGACATACACTGACCACCAGGGAGCAGACGCTTAACGCAGGAGCTGCCAAGCGACAGCAACTTTGCAGAGTGCCCTCTCCTAGCCCAGGATCCCTCAGGGGATGTCAAAGAGCAGATTTTGGCCTCATCCCAGCAGGCAAGCCGAGGGGCCCCTCACCCTGCAGACTCCTTTTGAGCTGCAGTGCTGCCCCAGGTGCAGCTGGAGGGTGGGGGACCACAGGAGGGCGTGTCCAGCTCGTCTTGCCCAATCGTGCCCCACTGGTCACCTTCTAATTAATTTCCTTCCAATGTGCATGAATCCGTGCACCAGGCCACTAGTATTAAAATAATAGCCAATTGAGCATTTTCTACCATCCAAACTATGTTAACTCAGGGCAGGAGAAACCTTTCTTAGGCTCCATTCTTATAATAAATATTTTCATTACCAATATCAGAGTAGAAGAAATCAAGGGAAAAAACCAAAAAGAAGAAAAATAGCTCCTATAGGACATGAGTGAAGGTTCTGAGATGATTAATCTGACACATCTGATATGCAGGAAGGACCATATCTATAAAGAATCTTGGAAAACAAGATTCAAGCAAACAAACAAAAGAACACCCAGGGCTTAGAATCAGGAGTCCTGAGGTTCCAGGCTCAATTCTGGAATCATACCAATTTGCTATGTGAGTTTAAGCAAGTCCTTTCTTCTCTCTTTTCTTTTATGAAAATCAGAGCCTTTCTAAGTCTTAAGCTGTGGGATTCTAAATTGTGCAAAAGATGGACTAGAAAGCTGCTTCCAGAGCTATGAAGGGGATTATGATCCACAGGCATACAGAGCAGGAGGGAGAATCAAGGTCACTATGAGAGGCACAATGGCTCTCTCTTTGGAGAGCACAATTTTGTCTACCTACTTCTGCTAACTGGGCCTTATTGAAGCCTGGTCTGGTCTGCAATTTGTAGTGTCGTTTATAACGTCGTAGAGTGTTCACCTGTAGCTGGAACAGATCAACCTGGAGAGAAGAGGAGAAACACATTATGCATCACTTGAGCAGCCATGACTCACTGAGAGCCCACTATGTGCCTAGCACTACACTAGGGGTGGGGTGGATATGACTACAAAGAAGTCTTATAAATGGTCCATTGAGGACTAATAACTACCTGGGAGGACAAAAATAGTAAGTGGAACAAGTTCTGGCTGGGGAAGGCTGGTTCCAAAAGGCTGATGGAAGCAGTGAAGCTTAACTATGGAGATCAGGGTTTAGAAAGGCAGTGAGGAGCTGAGCAAGAGCAGGGAATGAGTGAGAAGATCATGAGCACATAAAGCCAGGAAATGAACAGATGGGCTAGGGGGGGCATAGGCACTCCTGATGGGGTTAAAGACTGAAACTGGGTGGTAGCATGCCAGGTGGTGTTCCAGGAAGATGGATCTAGAGGTGGTCTGATGGGCGGGGACAGGCAGAGGGAGATGCTGTAGCTACGCTCCAAAAGTGAGATGATGAAGCAGAGCTTTGGAGGGGTGGTGATGCTAGAGGGAGAAACCAGGCATGAGCAAAGGTCAAATCAGACAGACATCCTGAAGGAAGATAGGCCAGAGTTTGGCAGCAGACTGGATAGAGAAACGTGAAGAACAGTGGGAAGTACTGTTATTCTCAAATAGTGATTTCCTAGGTTCAGCCTTCAGGTATTAGAATCCTTAACAACCCTCCAGAGAAAGCTCAAAAGCTAGTGTGGTGAGTGTACAAATCAGCAGGTTAGGGTCAGGGTCTCTGCAGATGACTGGATAACAAAGGGGAAAGGACCCCCCCTTTTTCTCCTAATACAGAAGAGAGGAAAGCTGCACAGTCATGAAACATTGAAGGCCCAGAAAGTTGGGCTGCCTTTACCTGCCTCTAAAAGAGATGTTCTTGCTTCAGGCAGGTGGAGAGCACTTAAAAACAAAATGAATGATCAATATGAGGGACCAAAGTCCTTCATTCTTTTCAAAACATTCCTCAAACCTTTTTCTTTTCTTTATTTTGTGAAAAGCATTTAGAAATTGAATACATCCATTTCTTTATAAAATTTAATAATGCTAGAGGCAATTGAAAGATACATCAAACCAATGTTAAAAAGGGGGCATATGGAGGGGCAGAGGGAAAGGGCTATGTTTTCAAAGGTTTCCTCATCTGCAGATAAAAGCCCTCCTACTCTTTCTATTCCTACAGTCATTTCCACTGAGTGCTAAAAGGCCATTGACTTATGAAATATTCATGCGTCAAATATTCAATGTACACCATAAATGGTTCTTCTTTGCTGAGTCTTAAGTGAAAACAATTGAAGTAGAAAAAGAATCCGATATTCCTTCCTGTAGCCTTGTTTAATGAACACTAGCACCCTGAAGGAAAGGCCTTCTGGTTTGAGAAGCCTCGGTCTCATCGTCTAGTGCAATGGTTCTCAACATGGGACGATTCTGTCCCTCACCTTTACCCTGAGAACATCTGGCAATGTCTGGAGACATTCTTTTAATCATCATAACTTAGAGAGCGGTGTGACTGGCATCCAGTGGGTAGAATACAGGAATGCTGCTACACATCCTACAATTCACAGGACAGCCCCTACAATAAGAATACCTGGCCCCAAATGTCAATAGTGCCAGGGTTGAGAACCCCTGGTCCAGTATAATGACTTTGGAATGATCCTTGGGAACAAGCCTGGACAGGAATTGGAGAGTCAGAAAATCAGAGCTGGGGTAAATTGACAACTTATGCCTTCATTTTGCAGCCTAGAAAACGGGAAGTGACTTTCCCCAAACCATACAAACTCAGTCTTCAACTTTAAGACAAAAACAAAGTTTGAAAAAACTTGACACTGTGGTTGTATTTAATCATTTGCCAGGGTTTTCTTACAAAAAGGCAGTGTGGCCTACTGAAAAGGGCACTAGACTGGAGCCCCCAAACTGCCTGTGTGACTTCAGGTCCTTGTGCCCATTTGCAAAATGATGGGGCAGTCAGACCAGTCAATTTCTAAGCGTTCAGCTCTCAGATTCAGTATTACTCTGATTCTGTGATTCACTTTTCAAACAAACCACAGCAAAACAAAGGGACTAAAATGACTTTTTAGCATAAAAGGCAGACCAGGCCAGAGGCAAGGATCAGATTAGAACCCGTCCTTCCAGCTTTCTCAAGCCCATGTTTTTGACGGTTACCTCAGGAATGTCAGTGTCGTGCTCAGGAGAATCTCCACCATCGTCACTTGTCTTCCTCTTCCTTTTATTTCGTACACTTTGGATGAAATTTTTGTGGAAATCGCAGATATACAGGTGCCTTACCTGATGGGAAGCAAATAAACGTCAGAGTTGCCAATTCCATGGAAAGAACATCTGTCAATTTAATGGGCTTCTCTCCTTTTCCAGGCACTGGAGAGGGAGAAGGAAGAACACGGTGCAGGCCATATTTTCAGACATTTCCTACTGAACTGCAGAACAAGACACACACAAAGAGAATCCTCCCATCACACTGGGGTGTATTATAAACCAAGTCCTCCCTGAAAACCTGTGGTCCACATTCATCAAGGAGAAATCCCACAGCAGAGATCATTAGGGGGAGGTCCCCTACTATAAGAAAGGATTTACAAGTAGACAGGAAGCATTCCAGATGCAAAGAGCCAAGACTTAGAGTTTCAGGTGAAGATGACAGAGGTGTGAGCGAAGGAGCCCCAGATAGACAGTATAGGTGGAGGTCACTGCCCATGAAGGGAGAAACTGGGGGGTGGGAAGCACATCAGAACAGCTCTGATATTCCTTCAGATGAGACAGAGCCCCCCCCCAACCCCCCAAGGTTTTTGAAGCTGGGAGTGATATGACATTTTCTGACCTGTAGGAGTTATGAACTTAAAAAAAAAAAAAAAAAAAAAAGGAGAGGGACTATGGTAATGGGATATGGGATACACTATTTTGACACTGATAACAGGATGACAACTCTCTGAAATACTTTATTTCTGGGCATCAGCTTCTAATTATTGCATTACCTCACAGCTGCTCCACAAAGAGAAGTGGCGAGAGAGGCAGATGTTCTCACAAGGTGGAACCACAGAGAAGAAGCTGCCCCCTGCTGCTGACTTTCTAATACAGACTGGAGGCAGAATAATAAGTGAAGGCACAGCAGCTGAGATGTGAAGAATATGCTTTTATTTAAGAATGTTGGTACCAGGTTGACTGGGGGAAACATTAAAAAACCTAACAGAAACTGAAAGCCTGTGGAAATGACTTGGGGCTGTTGACACTGAAACAGATGCTGCACAGATGTTCTTGAGAGGCTTCTGAATTTCAGTTTATTCCTTAAATTCTTAAAGAGTAGCTGATAGGAAACCAGCATCAATTAATTCAGGCCTTTTCATGGAGAAAATAACAAAAATTGCTTTTTGTTCCAATGAATTACCACTTTCATGTGGTTGAATTAGTGAGTCATGAGTTGTTATTTATGCTATGATGGTGTCTTGCAGATAGTAGGTGCTCAATAAAAGCTGTCCCATCAACATAAGCATCCCTTGCATCTAAAAGCAGCTTAGGCCAGTAAAAGTCACCATTTACATATGGTTATAAATTGGGACAGCTTTGCCAGATTCAACTCTGTCAAAGGACTTTCAGACACAGCAATGTGTCACTTTCCCTAAGAATCTACTTGATTTATATACCACTGGACATTATCTGGGGAGAGAGCAACTCTCAGCATACTCTATTTCCCTGATAGGAAGCTGGCCTCATGTTAGTGAGTTCTACATGTAAACCCCGGGAGAGTGAACTGCTCCTTAAATTCACAGAGACAAACATTGTAGGGGGCAGAAGAGGTGATTTCCTAGAGTTGTGGCTGGGAGATTTCAGGTCAAGATAATAGAATAATGGAATGCTAAATGGAGGAAAACTTAGCAACCACCAGTGTAACCTCACTGGTCCCAATCTTACTTTCTAAAGGAATAAATTGAAGCCACCAGAGTAGGAAAATGACCTGGCCAAGGCCACTCAGGCCTTTTGACCTTGGCACATGTTTCTTTCCTACTCCAACAATTTCTTTATGCTTCCATTTTCTCCAGATAAAAAAAGCCAGAATATGTCGATTTAGAGGACTGTTTGAAAGCATGTTATCCTACATAATAAAACCCTAATATACAAATCAACCTAACAGCAGAATGACCGGTCGCTATACATGCACTGACCAGATGCTCAACACAGGAGCTGCCCCACAGTGGTCAGTGCGTGCGCGAGGGCATAGGCTGGACTTGAGGGGACCCCTCGTCCCCCAGTGCACGAATGTAGTGCACCGGGCCTCTAGTATCATAATAAATCACAGAACACTGCCCATGTCTACATAAAATAAGTTAAGCTGCCCAAGTTGGATTTTTGGTGCTATTCTTTATAAAAGCTCCCTGCTATACCCTTTCACAAGATAGTTATTATTTCCACTTAACCACTTTCAAGTACATACTGGTTTTCAGAAATTTCAGAGCTCAGTGGCCTTTGGGGGTGGATGGAGGAAGAAGGGTGGTAGCAAAGGGCTCTACTATTTATTTTTCCTATTTCATTTTCTACAACAGCTAAACATTCCTGTAACACAGCAGTTCCTTAGAATCGAATTCCTGCCCAGGCCTGTGAGAATGAAATAGAATCCCTTTCAGAAATAATGACTCTACACCACCTTGAAACGAATTGTGAACGATTCCACCTTGAAACCCTACTCCTTCAGAAACATTGCCTTTTGGGAAGTCCAGTGCCAGGCCTCGGCTGCTTCTCTTCTGGACAGTGTGTGAGAAACACTCAATGTGGCCCAGAACAGGCTTTTCCAGTGGAGTCATGGGGTAAATGGAGCCCCAATCGCAGCAGCACATTCATTCAGATGTGACAGCATCCAAAGGTTTAAAAGGACTGGAGAATTCTTTTTCGTAAGGACTGGAAAATATCATCATAAGCTGCTCAAGTGAAGGCTCCCAACAACCTACACAGAAGGTTGGCAGTGTTTTCAAGAGACTGAGTTCACTGCTTAGAATTAAGCATTTCACTTCAACATATGCCCTAATCCGGACCGCCTTAGTATCTAGTCGGTTGTTTGCTCTCATTCATTCATTCACTTATTCCCTGATGGAGGTTTGTGATAATAAAGCCATTCATCCACCCCGACCATTTTAAAATAAGATCTTTTCCAATTAAGAATTGTATCATAATTAACTTTTAAAAAATTGAGGGTGGAAGGGAAGAGCCTGGAAGAAAGAACAGGGCCAATTTTTTTTTTATCAAAGAATTAAGCATGGGGCTTGGAAGTAAATCAGATAATGAATGGGGTTAAGAAATTAACTGGCTTATTAGGTGCTGAGTGACTTTGGCACTGTCACTGCCTATCTCTGGGCCTCAGTTTCAACTGTAAAATCAGAAGTGGAAAAGTGGGAGTCCTTTCAGTTTAACAAGCAACCTCTGCTTTCCCTCCACACTGGACAAAGTTTGGTCCTAAAAGAGAATGGATGTTAACAGGTCTACCTGAATATTAAATACCTCCTAAGCTCATTTCCAACTCCTAATCAAGAGGCTGCAGCAACAGATGTCCAACTAAAAGTTTCTAACTGGTTGACTTATAGGCACGTCTCAGAATTGTTTAACTAGAGGAAAAGTTTTCCTATAGTTAGACACAAAACATAGGGCGATTGTAGTTAAGTCACACACACACACAGCCCCCTACTAGGCTTTTCTAAAGCAGTCACCCCTAAGAGAATGAATCTTCCTGCTTCCAGTCACTTGGGCTGCAAAAGGCACCTCCGAAGCCCTGGACTTGGCCTTGTTCCTGCCACACGTTGGAAAACCCCGTTTCCTTACAGCTGCCTGCGAAGCAGTCGCTCCGTGACCCTTTGCAGAAGCCGAGGCCGCGGCAGACAGGGAAGGAGCTGCCACCTCTCCTTTTCTGCAGGAATAACAGGGCGCTGAGAAGTTGGAGAAGGGCCGGGTGCCTTCACCACCACGTCCCCAACACTTGCTCCTTCGTGGGCCAACGCACTGAGCCCTGCTCTCCCTGCTCCGACATCTAAACCAACAAAACGAGCTAAAAACTTGCCCATCTTCCCAGGCAGGAAGGGTCGTTGGAGCCGCCCGCCCAACCTCCCGCTTTGGGGCGGAATCCTAGCGAGAGCAGGTCGGCGCTGGAGCGGCCTCTGAAATCCCGAGTCCGGCTCCACGTCCGCGGATAAAGGGCGGCGAGGCCCAGGGCGGGGAGGGCCCCGGAATCCCCCCCGGAGTTCGGGGGCAGCCGCCGGAGCGATCGGGTGCGGGGACCCTGCCGGGGACGAGGACTCACGCTCTTGTCGATGTCCAGCTTGAGTTTCTTTTGCGAGATGCTCTTCTGGACCCTCTTGCTGAAGGAGGCGTTGCCCGCCGGCCGGACGCAGCGCTCGCCGTCCTCGATGAGGCAGCAGCTCTGGCCGTAGCCCGGGGCGGCGGCGGGGGCAGCGGGGGGCCCTTCGCGGCTGTCCTCCTCCGTGCTGAAGCCGTTCATCTCCCCGTCCCGGGCCGGCCTCCCGGGGGTAGGCGCCCCTGTAGGCCACTCCGCGGCCGCGCTGCCCGCGGGGCGGTCACGGAGGCCCCCGCGCCCGAGGGTCTCGGAGTCTGTCTCCAGAGCAGGCGCGGCCCCGCCGCGCGCCCGGGAGGCCCGGCCCCGCTCCGCTGCGTCCCGGCTCTTTCGGCCCCCGGCCCCGCGCCTCCGGAAAGCCCCTTCCTCCCGGGCTCCAGGCCCCGGGGTTGGCTCCCGAGCTCGCAGGGCCCCGCCGGGGGTCACCTGGAGGCTCCTCCGGCCGGGAGCCCAGCACCGTTACCCTTCGACGGGGGCGTCGGGAAGGGCGTCCCAGGGAGGGGCAGCTCCCCGGGGGCTCCGGGCCCGGGTGGCCAGAAGGTTTCTCGGGCCCCCGCCGGCTCCCGCCTTCTTTCGGCTGCGGAGCAAACTCGCCGCCGGGCAGCTCCCTCGGGGTGGCGCGGCCTCCCCGTGCGGGGCCCGGCCTCGAACCCGCGGTGCCCGGGCCCCGCAGCACGTCCGGCCCGCCCCACCCCTGCAGCCGCTCGGCTGCTCCCAGAGTCCCGCGGCAGCCCCTGGGCCGCCCGGCCGCCGCCCGCCCAACGCTCCGCACCACAACAGTTCGCTCCCCCCGCCCTCCCCGGGACAGCGGAAGTCCCGCCTCCACCCGGCCATTGGTAGCATTTGATCTATGGGCGGAGCCTCCGCCGCCGCTGGCGCTCCCCATTGGTCAGCATAGCCGCCAGTCCCCGGCGCCTGGCTACTTCCTGGACTCTGCTGGGATGGGTTCAAAGTAGAGAAAGTGGAAGAGGGAAGAGTTCCCAGGTTGAGAGAGAGGGTCGGGGCCGCAGAGCGACCTGGCCCTGCGAGAGGTGGCGACCGGGGACCTGCCAGGCCGGAAGGCTCGGCTGCGGGACTGGAGGACCACCTTAGGGGACGGGCAGAAGTACGGACGTGGGCGGGGGCGCGGAGGGACACGGGGAGGGGCCTATGAGGGGGACCTATGGGGGACAGAGGTACGGTCTTGAAGGGGACCGACTCGGTAAAAGGGAAGGATCCGGGCCGGAGGACCTGCAGACACACCGGTGGGAGGCAGGTTGGGTGAGAGAGGGCGGGAAGCCAGTCATGGCGGGAAAGACAGGACAAACTCGGAGTACCGTGGAAGGACGTGCAGGGAGATGGTGGGGGTCTGATGGCGAGTGTTGCAAGGCAGCAGGATGCCTGAGGGTGGCGGAGACCCATCTGTGGAGACTGGGCCTGGCTCGGGAGCGCGGAAAGAGGAAGCGAGGGGAAGGGAGACACCCCAGGGGCTTGGGTGGCCCTCCTCCACTCGGAAGAATAGGAAGGCGGGAGAAGGCCTGGAGGTTGGCGCAGGTGGACGGAGGAGGAGAAGGGGTGCGGGGCAGGTGCTGAGAAGGCTGCGGCTGGAGGGCGAGGGGCCGGTATCCGCGTCGGGGAGGGACTGCGGTTGTCCCGGGACCTTCCCGCAGCTCTGTAAGCGGCAGCTTCTGTGGAGCCTCCCGGTCTACCTGCGAGGCGACAGTGCCCACCCTGCCAAGCCTCTGAGCGCGAGGTTCGGCGCCTGGGGTGGCACACATACCCAGGAGGGCCGAGAGGGGAATCCTCAGGTCTAGCACCCCTAGTCAGGCTACCTCTCTACGTGGGCAGCTTTGGAGCAAGTGAGGGCGGCAGGCCCCAAGTGACTAGCCAGGGTCATGAGCTCGAGCAGTCATTTAGGGCTGGGTAGCATTTTCTTGGAAGGGACGTGGGGGGAGGGGGGGGGAGGGGCGTATCAGAGAGTGTTAGAGGAGCCTGTGTAGTAGCAGGTGGCCTTGGACAGGCGTCTGGCTCTATCCTGTTGAAAAAATGGAATGCTGCTAGTTTCCATGTTTAGCAGCGGTTGCCCTGTGATCTTAAATGTTCCTCAGTGGCCTTAAATGTATTTGTACCCTCTAGTGATTTCACATGTGGGACATTTTAGAAAATCGGCCTACCGGAGAAAAATTTAAACAAGAATATTCATTATGGGATTATCTATAATAGGAAAAATTTCCATAAGGGAAGTGGTTCAGTAAACTATGTAACATCTTCAGAATGAGATATATTTTGCAGTCATTTATATTTGCAACATTCAAGGTAGTTTCAACATCAGAGTAAACATTTTCCATATATACTACTTCAGCCACGACTCCAACAAAAAGTTGACTTGGAGAAATGCTTTATGTTGTTAAAAATGCAGGATATGAAGTTGGATATGAGATATAATGTATGTACATCTGTTTTAAAAAAATAAGAAAAACTATTTGTATGTAAGAAATACACCAAAGTACTAATAGTGTTTATTTCTGGGTAGCAGAAGTATGCTTATATATTTTTCTACTTTTGTTCTAACTTTGCATTTTCCCCAGTAAATATTTGTTGCTTTTATAGTAGGGGGAAAAAGGATTAAAAAAATGAATGGGAAAAAAGGCACAGTTTAATAGCATTCCTCCCTCAGAGTTCATACATTCAAAAGTAAATTATTGGCCATATTGTGTATAATCATTTCAGGTTGGCCACAGGAGGAGGGTGAAGCATACTTCTTGTCTTAAAAGAGAATTTTTTTTTTTTTTTTAGCAAGGGAGCTCAGACATAAACACAGAAAACTGCTGGGTATCTGTACAAGTTAGTGTGTGATGTTGGTTCCCAAGTTGATTGGTGTAAGAACTCTACACTTTCTACATACATTTGTTTGCACTTAGATCTATTTTTTCAAACAGCATTTATATCCAGTGCCAGGCTATGCACTCCCTGCAGCTTCTTCAGCCCCAGCTTCCCCTGGCAACACTCCTGGGGCAGGTTGGGAAGGGACAGGGGCCCTTTTCCGCAGGTGCTCTATCTGAGCCTTGGGGGTACTGGCTTCTTATATCTGCCATGCCTGTATTCTTTAGAGTTCTCTTTACTTCTTCCTCTGCAATGGCTCGTTTTCAACAGTCCCTTGTTATACTTAGCATATCTTTCTATCACCCTTTGCCTGTCCAAATTATTGTGTGGTTTCTCCCAGCTGCACCCAGACTGATACCCCTTAGCCTCTCTCTATTTTTTTTTTGGGGGGGGGGCAGGAACACAGGCTTTTAAACTATCCTTTATGTGCACTTTTGAATTCCTCAAGGAATGTTTTAATCATAAGCTTTCCCCAGATTATGAGGCACATTGGTTCCAAATAGCAATACTGGAAAAAATCGGATCCCTTTACTGGTGGAGTAAATTTGTAATTCCAGAAAAGAAATATAAATATTCAGATAAAGAAGAAGTGAATACAGGAGAGACGCTTCTGTGACTCTTGTTCTCCTTTGTGTTGGATTTAATTATTGAAATGGCCAAGAGAATCTGATTTACTACATTTATAAGTCTAGGTCATTAATTTACAATAGTTGCTTAAGTGCTTAGGAAAGATGTTGCTTTTTAGATTTGTAAATCTGCCCTGTTAGGCATTTAAAGTGTTTTTAGAAAATCAGGTCCATTAAATTTGTAACTGTAGTCTGAATGTCTAAGGAAATTTGATTTAAAGCTGTAAGTCTTAAATGTTTAAAGAGGACTGAATCTACTAAACTTAAGAATTGATTCAACAGTAATCAAAGAACAAGTAGAAATAATTGTTCTTATTTTCATAGGAAAGGTTACTAGATTTATGGAATAATAAGATTTATATGTTGAACTTAGAGCCTTTAAGAAAAGCTAGGTTTTAAAATGGGCATCTTGAGTCAGTAACTGTGACATTCTTTTTCATACCCAAACCTACCTAACCACCCCCCATATTTAAAAATGCAGGTCTCTAACTCTCCAACTTCACAGTTGTAGCTGAGATCTCTCTATGCTCCAGAAAGCAACATTCAGCTCTTTGCTTGGAGTAACTCTAGAGGCATTGCTGACCAAGACAAGTTAAAATCTTCTCTGACAACTGAATCCATAAACTATGGTGTACAACCCGTACCAGCCTCGATTCTCCCTTCCTCTCCCCCACTCCAAGCTGACCCATCATTGAAACATTTTCTTTTACGTCCAATAAATACTTAGCATCTGTCCTGTTTGCTTCATTTCCTATGGCTAGCAGCCAGACCAGGCCACCAGCATCATGTGTCTGAAGTGCTTTACTGGCCTCCAAGCCAGTCTCTAACCCACTAATCGTCCAGGGAGCATCTACCCAAAGCAGACCATGCCACACGCTGCTTCCAGCCCCTCACCAGTTCCCCGGTGCAGTCCGACAGGACCCCAGCCATCTCTGTGCCTCTGTTACTCTTCCTGAGGTTCCTCAGATATGCCAAGTTCTGACCTGGAGGTCTTTGCATTTGTAGTTCCTTCAGGCTGAAATGCTGTTCTGCCTGCTCCTCCTATGGCTGGTCCATCGTTTCAGTCTTCACTTAAATGCCACTTCCCCACAGGGTTGCCCCCACCCCTATTTTAAATGTCTTTTTATGAGCAGTCATCACAATATGCAATTATACTATTTTATCCTTGTTGTTATGTGACATCTCTCCCATTACAATCTAAGCCCCCGGAAGGCAGGGACCATGTCTGTCTTGCTTGTTGCTGTAGCTCAGTGCATAAACACTAGTTCTCCAATTCTGTAGCTACCTGAGTAGGGACTCAAAAACATTTTTTTTCAGTAATTAACTTAAATATACCCAATATTACCAAGATATTCACTACGATAAAAAAAGATACAAAGTAGTATTGTAGAGTGTAAATTCCATTTGTATTTCTTAAAAATTTTATGCACACGTACATACACATATTAAGGAACTAGCAATTGTGGTTATGTCTGTGGTGGGGACTGCACAAGAAAGGTAGGAAGAACTTGAAATTTATAACCTTTTTCCTGTTTGGATATTTTATTAATATGCCTGTATTTCCTTTATACGAATAATAAGAAACCCATCTTTTGCACTGTTATTAACTAGGAAATATGGAATGCCAAAAAAGCAGGGAGAATCTCAGAACAAAAAGACAGTCATTTAAATGGAATCAATTTAGTTTTATAAAAAGTGCCACATTGTCCTCCTTTTTTCCTCCTTCCACGGAGGAGCTGTGAAGGCTTCCTCTGGCCTTGGGCTGCAGCCTGGCACTGGATGGGCCTTGTAGTTATTGGCATTGTGGGTACGAGCAAAGGCGCTGGACTCAGAAGCACTTGGTTTGAATCCAAGCTCTGCCACTTTCCTAGCTGTGGGGCCATCAACAACTTTTTAAAACTATGCGAGCCTCAGTTTTCTCTATTTGCAAAATGGGATGATAATAGTATTTCTCTCAAAGGGCTATTGTAAGGATCAAGTATGATCTTGTAATTTACTTAGCACAGTGTCTTGCACATAGTGAATGTTTAATAAATAGTAGTTATTTCATCCATTACATGCTGACGCCCAACACTTGCCATTGTACCCAAGTTCAAGTTTCTGTATGTTCGGGAAGAAGATGTCATATTGCAAGACAGTAAGGTAGAACTGCCAATTGTTCAGTTTCCACATAGGCAATCTCTATATCCATCTGCACAGCAAAGATCGGGAAGGGTAATTGCTTTATTGTATCTTGTAAAGTTGTATGAAGGAAAAAAAAAAGAAAGTACCAATAGTAGTGATCAGAAGTATGTGTATATCAAGAATGTGAAACCACAGAATGGAAGAAAATGTTTGCAAATCATATCTGACAAAGGACTTGTATTCAGAATACATAATAAACCCTTATAATTCAATAATGAAAAAAATAGACAATTAAAAAGTGGGTAAAGGGAATGATGGACACTTCTCCAAAGAAGATATACAAATGGCTAATATGCACATGAAAAGATATTCAACATCACTAGTCATTAGTGAAATATAAATCAAAACCACAATGAGAAATTACATCATACCTACGAGGCTAGCTATAATCAGTAAAATAGAGAACAGCAAGGATTGGCGAGATATGTAGGAAAGAAACCCGCATTGCGCTGGTAGGAATGCAAAAATGGCGTAGCCACTTTGGAAAAAACAGTTTAACAGTTCCTCAAAATGTGCAATGTAGAGTTGTCATATGATCTAGCGATTCCACTTAGGTGTCTATTCGAGAAATGAAGACATACATCCACACAAAAACTTGCACGTGAATGTTCATAGTAGCATTATGCACAATTGCCAAAAGGTAGAAATAACCCAAATATCCATCAACTGGTAACTGGATAAACAAAATGTGGTCTATTTAGACAATGGAATAGTGTTCTTCAATAGAAAGGAACAAAGTACTGATACATGCAACAATATGGATGAATCTTGAAAATCTGCTAAGTGAAAACCAGACAAAGACCACATATTGTGATTTTATTTATGTGAAATGAAAAGGCAAATCCATAGAGAACAGATTAGCAATTACCAGCGGCTGAGGGACTGGGGTGGGGTGGTGGTAGTGTGTAGTTTGGGGTGGGGAGTGACTGCCAATGGGTAGGGTTTCTTTTGGGGGGCAACAAAAATGTTCTAGAATTAGGAAGTGGTGATGGTTGTACAGCCTTGTGACTATACTAAGAACACTATACACTTTAAAATGGGTGAATTATATCTCAACTAAGGAAGTATGTGTATCATTAACTATAATCAACATAAAAAGAAATCATTAGATTTGTTGAAAGGGATGCATCTTTAGCCTCCACTTGATGATCTTAAGCCTGTTTTTTTGATTAGTGAAGGAAAATAATCAAATTGAAGATACAGTAGGAAAGGCAGGAAATATATCATCAAAGATTATGTCCACAAATGCAGTTGTAATGAGAAATGATATACCATTTCTTATTCCCTAGGAACAGATGTGACCTGCTAACAGAATTAATGTGTTGTTTGACTTTTGTGCTTTTGGCATTAGTCACATTTTTCAGAAACCAATTATGTATGGAAGTAGGGGCGTGTGAAACCGTTACGGGAATGCAAAAAATAGCTCTTAGCCCTCTCTACTTTTTAAATGGCAGAGCACCAAGCAAACTTCTAAATTATAATTCAGCTGATAGTAAGTAGGAGACTGTACACAATTACTTGGGTCAGTAGACAATTCCAATGCCCATGAAAAAAATGAACTTTTCATTTTTCTGTCAGTCTTTTGAGAGTTTGGTTAGGAAAAGTCAGTCCTGAAAAGATGTTTTATTTTGGCCTTAACTAAATAAGCAGCTAATGATTACATAAATAATGATTGTTAATGAATTTTGCAAAACAAATTCCAGAGGTAGGTGGTTGGTTCATCAGAAGCTCAACAATGTCTGAGGTCCAAGCCAGTTCTGTTAAGAACTGGGGGAGAGACGGTGGATGTGGGTACAGAAAGAGCCCTGTCCTTGGAAATTAAGTGGAGGAGAAAGACACTAAATGAATGAATGGATAAGAGAGTCTCGCTTTTCACTGATTTTGTATTTGTGACTGTGCCTACTCACTAAAATGTATTTGCAACCTCAAACTGAACACTGGTGGCACCTTCGAGGTCAACTTACAGACATGCGCACGGGCACAGTGGCAGAATATTTGAGTCTTCGGACACGCATGTTCCCAGCTGAGGTCAATTCAGCTCTCCTGCTGTAAACAAGGGTCCTTGTTGTGGTCTGTTTAGTGGCACTTTTTCATATTTTTGTACAACCTTTCTGTTGGTGATTGTGGTTTAAAATGCCCCTCAAGCGCAGCGCCGAGGTGCTGCCTGGCGTTCGTAGGCACGAAGATGTGTTAGTTTCTCTGAGTCATTAGTTACAGTGCTGTTGGCCCTGAGTTCAATGTTAACCAATTAATGACCTATAGTAAATA
Source organism: Murina feae (assembly GCA_004026665.1). NCBI lineage: Eukaryota > Metazoa > Chordata > Mammalia > Chiroptera > Vespertilionidae > Murina > Murina feae. The sequence continues at coordinate 64,050 of PVJC01001047.1, forward strand.
GAGAGTAATGGTGGGGCGCTCGGCTCTCAGCTCCAGCAAAGGCAGATCCGCCACCCCGTTCCCCCCATCCCCAGGCAGGAGCTGGCAGGAGATCAGACGCTGCTTCAAGTCAAAGGAGCTCATGAACAAAAGCTGTAAAGTTGCTAAGAAACCTGCTTTCGAAGGGTTCACGGAGTGGTCCTGTGTTTCTCTGGCATGGTGTGTATGTTAGTGTGTGAGTGCACCACAGGCCATCACCCGGCCCGCCCTGAGTCAAGCCAGACTCGAGGGCAAGAACTGCAGGTCGTGGCGCCCAGGTATGGCCAAGCCAGGCAGCCCAGGCCTTGAGGGTGAACAAGAGGGGGCAGCTGCCTGAGACCAGGGGTTGGCAGAGCTGTGAGCAGCTTCAGAAAGGACGCTTTGGGTACTGACCCCTGGACCCACGTCAGCAAAAGCCCAGAAGCCCTGGGGTGGGAGACACCAGCAGGACCGGAAGAGGATCCCACTCCCATCCCCTCTCTGAGCTTGGAAAATAAATCCTTATGACCAGAGCCTTCACAAAATCCTAAATGCAAGATGTAGAACTATGAGTCCAGGCTGCCCATGATCTAATTTGCTCCCTTCTCCCCATTGTCATAGGGGGAACTGGAGGCCCGGGGAGAGGAAGAGTGCACTGCATACAACAAATGTGGGAGCACTCTGTCAGAAGGTCTGTGGCTGGGGTGGGGGTGGGGGTAGGGAAGGGAGGCCTAAAGTGTAATCTGAAACTACATTACTCAAACTGTATTTGTCCATCCAACACTTATTGAGCTCTTACTATGAGCCCTCGAAGCCCCCATCTCAAACAAAACACAGAGAAAAAGAAGATTCAAAACTTTGAGGGAACTAAAGCTGTTTCTGAACAGGTATCCAGAGCTCCCACTCTGTGCAGCCAGGCCCCTTGGCTACCTGCCTTCTCCTCACTGAGGGCTCGGGAGGGTGAGAAATGTCCTCTTTCTGTCTTCTTACCTGCCCCAGCAGTTGGTGACATAGAGAAGGCCCCCAGGGCCAGCTGCTTGGATTTGTTTCTCCCCCTGTAGGCCTACTGTGTGCCCAGCTCCTTGAGCAAGTCCCTCCTGGCTCCAGCATCAGCCAAGGACACATCTGATGCCCTCACTCTGGCCAGTTTAAAACCCTCTGCTTTTAAAATAAAGACCAGACCCCTTAACACGGCTCCTCCTGCCTCTTGTCTCCACTTTCTCTCCCACTCTGCTCTGGTCCCACTGACCTGCATATCTGTCATCTCCCTCTAGAGCATCTTCACACCTGCTGCCTCAACACCTGGAATGCCTTCCCTCTCCTCTTTTTCATTCCTAGTAAGAGTTTAAGCTTTTTAAAGAAACCCATTACAATTTTTAGAGGAAAATTATCATGTTCATGGGTGGTAAAATACTTTTCAAAAAATAATGGAAGCTACAAAAGGAAACATCCACCCTCTCAGGGCTTAAACCTGCCACAGTGGCCAGTGAACACTCCCCCTTTCTGGTGTCAGCCTTCTCCAAGCTGTGGTCCACGGTGCCCTCTGGTGGGCCCTGTGTGACAGCACAGCGGGCAGCACATCTCATGGTCACCTGCAGCTGAACCACAAGAACATCAGTGGAGCTGGATCCCAAAATGTCTCATTTTTTTACTGAGGAAAACTGACACCAGAAATTGGGCAGGACTCACACCAGATCTCAGAGCCTGCTGCAAAGCCAGGCCAGTCAGTGCTTTTTCCACCACATGGTATAACACAAATCTAATACTCCAAGTATCACAATGTTTTGGTAAGTAGACTTCTGGCTGATGGGTGAGCATCCGAAATGAGCTAAGTTTATGTCATGTTGTCACTGTCCTCATGAACTCCTCCGCTTCTGGGTGTAGGCTGTCATGGGCCACCCTGCTTACCTCTGTGAGCATACCTCTGCTGTGCCTCCAACATGGGAACGCCTTCCTGCCTCAGGGCCTTTGCACTGGCTCTTCAGTTTGCCTGGAACTCTCTCCTGCATTGCCTCTTGGCCCACACTCCCTCTTATTTCCCAGCTCTTGCGGACAGGCATCCCCTGACCATCTTTCTCAATGTTGAGCAAATTGCCAAGTTCTCTAAATCTGTTTCTGAATAAGTATGGCACTCCACCCCCTAAAATATCTGGTTTTATATCCTTCCTCACCCTATTCACATCTAAAATAATCTTGGTCAGTTGCTTTAGGTCTGCCTTCCTCGTTGGGGGTTTGCTCAGTGACCCGCAAGATGGCCTGGGTGGGGAAAGATGGCAGGTGGGGAATGGCGCATGACCAGGAATGAACTAGAGACCACGTTAGAGAAAGAGTCTGGAGTTTTACTCAGTCACAATCACAACTGTACATGAAGTCAGTTCTTCACAAAGGCGCACTTTTCCAGGCAGAAGAGAGGCTGGTGATCTCGAGCGTTCTCTAGGGAATCCCAGTCTGACTTGGCTCAAATAGTCCCTAACCCGCCCTGGGACCACAGTTTTCCCGAACAGAACAGCCTGACCCTATTGTCGGGCACAGGACCTTGTCACTTGGAATGTAGGCCCAAAACCCACCCCAGAAGTGGCAGTGGGCCTCCACTCAAGATCAAGTTGAACCAAAATATTACTTGAATTTTTCACAAAGAGCATCAGCTAAAGCAGGGAAGAGTCCCAGAACAGAACCACACTCCTTGCCCCTCTCCCACACTTTGAAATTTCCAGAAAATGCAGAAAATACATTGTCTACTAGGAATTATACGAGATCGCCAATCTACAAACTAGGGGTGGTGGAAGCAAGAATTCCGGATTTCCCACTGACAGCTATAAAGTGCTTTGCAGCTTGTTTGATGTTCCAGAGACTAGAAAAATGGAGATACACAAAAAGAAATTCCACAGGTAGGAGGTTAGAAAAACGACGCTAATGTGGGCTTTGGGAATCCATATGCTCCACCTGAAGCAACTGCTTTCTCCCCTGGACCTATGGTTACTCCCTCCCCCCCCCCCCCGCACAGGCACCCCTTCTGCCTCTGAGCTATTTCTTCCTAAAAAGGAGAATCAACAGTTTCTGGGCTGTTTTTAAAGCTGAAACAAGCTCCAATGGGAGGCAATGGCTTTTCACACATGTGCTGGCACACTTGGCCACCTCCAGAGGCCTGTACTTACAGCCAGATGCGCTTGTATTTTGAAATGTTTTTGGAGTCCCCTTCAGAAAGGCTGCTGGTGGGCCACATGGTCATGACACTTTTTAGCCACTCATTCGTTTTGTGATCTCGTGCTCGAAATAAAGCCTTTAGAAAAAAAAGGGGGGCCCACATTCTCACTCCTTACCTGGCTGACAGCCTCTCCATAGGCTCCTGGCTGTTTTATTTGGGCATCAGCTGGGGGTGTGAGCAGGAATCTGAAATCCTTGACAGCCAGTCTAAAATAAATGAGGCCCAAACAATGAGTGGCCAGTAGGTGCAATCAGCCAGCTGGTCAGCCAGGCAACGAACTTGTCTCCTGCCATCCCTATTACACACGTCAACCACCAGCGCATACAGATGTGGGCTCAGCAACGACAGAGGCCAGAGTGCTCAGAGGACCTGCCCACTCTTGTTGAGGGAACGAAACCAGATCCAAAAGGAGACCCAAAGGCTGGGCGAGAGGAAGGCTGAGGACTGCTTGGGGCTGCTCCTGCTTTCCACATGAGTCCTGGTCGTGCCGAGAACACTCATCCACTTGGAGTGGGACCATTTGGAAATCCAGCCAGTGCTCTGCACTGTCTAGGGGCTTGGGGGGAGGGGGGAATGCAGACACAGCCTCCAAACAGGGCCTCTCCCAGGGGCTGTGGAGGCCCCTCTAGGCCACAGACTGTACGAGCTGTCCAGCTGCTCTTTTAATCTGGAGTGTTACACTAACTGGAGCAACTTCTCGCCTTCGCCCTCAGGGGGCATCTCCATCTCAGATCCTGCTCTAGGCCTAATGTCTCCTGTTTGAAATTCAACATTAAGAACACACACACTCATCGGATAGGAACTGCACATACCACCAAAAACATCCCCCCAACCCCTATCCCTTTATGTTTGTCTAGCAAGGCACTAGGAAATGGTTCAAGTTTAGGGATTTGCTATACATTTGCATTTTTTAAAAGGCACAGTTTTTATTTTAATGATGCTGCATTGCTCTCTGATGAGGAATCCTAAATCGACTCTCCAAACTGCAACACCCTTGTTATCCTAGATTCTGGAAGGGGCCTCATCTTTCACCCCTTCCCACTGAGGACCACTTCCAAAGACAGTGCTCATTTGGAGAAGACACCAGGGCTCAACAAGCTTTGCCAGCACAGGGCGGCTTCTCCGGCGGAGAGGTGGCCAGAGCGGGGCTTATGCGGGCAGACAGAAGTGACGCTTTGCCAGCTGCAGGCTTAATTGGGGTGGACGTGACCGGGAATGCTTTCTCCCCCTTCCCCTAGATCACTGATGGCCTTGAGATCAGCCAGCATCGCAAAGGCAGATTTGTGGCTCTGTTCCCAGATTTACATCTCAGTTACTTAATTGGCAAATGATATAATCGAGAGACTCAACTCTAATTGGAATACCGATTTCAAGTACTTCCTGGGCTAGCTGATGGAAGCCATAGGTTGCAGAATGCCATTTCCATTTCTGAATCTGTGCGTGGCAGGCTGGTTACAGAAATGCTTCCTATTAGTCAGGGAGCCCTCTGGGAGTGTGACATGTAATTAACAAAGCAAAAGGGAGACAGGAGGGACTGCATGGAGCTGGGGTGCATCTGTTCCTGGGACACAGTGGTAGGAGGCTGCAGGGCTTCAGGTCTAGGTGAGGACCATGTCATAACAAGGCCTCTGGCAGGAGCTGATGGACACAGCCCCCCTCCTCTCCCAGGAGTGGGACTTCACAGACTGAATCTAGGCTGAGGGCTGCCATGACTATATTACACCTGGCAGCCTCCTTTAATCACCACATCCTACAAAGCCATACTGGATGCCAGTATCCCAGGATCCTGTGTAACATTCTAGCCTGTGATCACATTACAGAGTCCTTTAAAAATTCTAGAGTTAGAACTAGAACATAATGAGGTCAGAGAACAGGCATCCTGGCCATGGGCTCCCCTGGAGGCCTCCAGACCTGGGAGGTGAGCACACCTGTGCTCCTCTCCTGAGGCAAGAAATTGCCAGAGAGAGAGAAGGGAGTGGGGGCGATGTGGGGAGAAGGGTAAGTACTGACCAAGGAAATTCAGCCAGAATTTCTGGTTTGGGGATCTTACTAGGCCTCATCCATGGGCCCAAGGCCATCGGAAACAGCCCTAAAAAACTGATGGCTGGGCTGTCCTTGTGCCTGGAGGGTGCTGAATGGGCATTTCCAGTGCCCAGAGAGCAAGGAGAGGCATCCCGCATGTCCACACTGCAAAGGAATCTCTGAGGGTCCAGCATCTGACCCCGGCCTGGAGGCTGCCGGTGTGCAGGACGGAACACTCTGAGGGCCCGTCACCTGGGGCTGTGACAGAGAACAGAAGCAAACTGCACTTACCCCCACGACCCGCAAACACTACAAGGCTGACACCAGCAGCCCCTTCTCGCCTGCTGTAAATGGGTGGTCATGTGCTAACAGCTGCCTTGAACAGGCAAAACTGCCTCTTTCTAAAGGACTGTCATATACGAGCCGCCCTTGTGAGTGGCCCAGGGCTGCCCTGGCATTTCATCTGCACGATGCTCACGGGAACATGGTGACCAGGCGGCGGAGGCCCCCGGGACTTCCTCGATGCCATCGGGTTAAAGCAGGCTCTGCAGCTCGTGGGGCCGCTTGTGGGCTCTGCTCTCCACACCCCCAACCGCTCAGGGCCTCAGGACCAGGCAGTCGCCTGGCTCCAGCTCCGCCCAGAGCCGGTGGGCCAGCACCTTTGGATTGCGGTGCCCACGGAAGCCCTGCCTCTCCGGGAAGAGGAAGGCCGGCGTGAGCGGCGGGGAGGACCCCGCCAGGCCTGCGGCGCAGACACGTGGGCTCAGTTGCTATTGAATTTCTCCAGGACTGTTGAGTTGGTGTGTTCAAACAGCCACTGCTGGGTGGGAGAGGAGGGGTTGCAGATGTTCATGAAGATCCTGTGGTCGCTTTCGCTGCAATCCATGCAACTGCCGCTGACGGGGTGGTACAGGCTCTTGTCCTGCAAAACACGGAGGTTACCAGCGAGGCAGCGCTGGGGATACGAGCCAACAGCAGCGGCAGGAACAGCAACGGGCAGCGAGGCAGTGACCGGCCAGTCGCTCCGAGCGACCTGGGTGGCTTTCCTGCTGAGCGCACAGCGAGACACCGCCCGCCTGCCTTGCGTGTGCCTGAGTCGTGCCCACTGGGATGTGGGCATAAGTGAAGCATGCCACTTCTGGGCCGGGGCCCTGACCACTGACCGTCTCTAGACAATTTTCATTGGTCCTCACTGTGTGTGTTTATTTTTAAAAAAAATATATTTTATTGACCTCCCTACAGAGAGGAAGGGAGAGGGATAGAGAGCTAGAAACATCGATCAGCTGCCTCCTGCACACTCCCCACCGGGGCTGTGCCCACAACCAAGGTACATGCCCTTGTCCGGAATCGAACCCGGGACCCTTGAGTCCGCAGGCTGACGCTCTATCCACTGAGCCAAACCGGTTCTGGCATGTGTGTGTTTAAATGGACGCAGTTACCAACAGTTCAGATTCTAGAGATTTCACACAAAACTCTGGATTTCGGGCTTCTCTCGAATGTCTGAAAGTCAGGCGTGTAGGCTTGTGGCGCACATGCGTGACCGAGCGGGCTCTGATGGCAGGAGTGAGGCACTACTACTTTCTAAAGCAGGTCGCCCTGTCTCCCCGCTCCTGCCGCCCCCACCCCAGCCTGCCTTACTTGTCGATATCTCCATAGCTGGTTGCCCTTCATGCTGTGGCAGTCGTAGAGGGTGACTGGACTGGTGTGGGAGATGGCATCGAAGCAGAACTTCTTGGTGTGCTGGGGGTCTCCAGGCCGGATGTCCTCCCGCCAGGTGAAGGTGAACACCTGTGCACATGGACATCGTGACAACATGGCAGAGCGAGGGCACTTTATCTTATTATTATTTTTTTTTAATTCTGGAAAGTTTAAAAACAGAGGTCCAGAAAAAGGTATACTGACCACAGCTGTTCCCACCACCTTGTGGTGAATCTTGTTACGACTTTACCCCCTTCCCCCACCTTATTTTGGAGTAAATCCAACATCATAGCCTTGTAGAATTCAGAAGAATTCCTCAAGGAGAACCACTATCTAATGAGAATTGTCATCAAGAAAGGACGAGGGGGAGCGGCCAGCAGCTCAGAGGGAGGGCAGAGACGGGCAGGCGGGCGCCGTGCAGTGTGAGAGGCGGCGCTGTCCTTTCTCCGGGAGCTCACAGCGCACCTGCCGGCGTCTGTGTTTGCACAGGATCCGCCTTACAGGCTTTATCAGTGCAACTTCCAAAGTCCCACAGACCCACACGAAGGAGCCCTGAGCCCAGGTTCGGAGGGTGCCGTGTGAATTAACACGGGGCTGACCACTTGGAGGAGGGGGTCAGGAAAGCTGAATGCAGCTCCCGAGGGGGGCGGCTCGCACCCTCGTCTTCTGAGCACACCTCCTGGGAATGCCTCCTGGGGAAACAACCTTCTCTCCTCTTCTTCAATGAGGGTGACCACACCCCAGGCTGCAGGTGTGACCGGGGCCTGATCACGGTGAGGACCCTATCACGATCCCCCCATGACGGCTCAGGAGAGCCAGCACGGAGAACTCTCGAAGGGACGTGCCTCCGCCTGGGGGGCTTGGCCTCTGCTGCTGGGGTCACATCTGCTACCCGCTGGGGAGGGGCAGGTTCTGAAGGAAGCCGACGGGGTGGGGGGGGAAGCAGAGGTGAGACCCGGAGAGATCCCGATGACATCACCCAGACTTTTCAGTGACATGAGCCGATAACTCCCCTTTTGTGAAGGCCACCTGCGCTGTGGCCGGGACTTGTGACCAACAGTGCACACTGGTGGCCTGACTGCAGGGCGAAGGATCCTCTCTCCCAGGTGTTCAGGGAGCCTTTCTAACTCACTTCCTGGGCTGACTTTTGCCACTCAGCATTGACCATGGCCTGTCCCTCCCAGTCCCCACACCTGGGCACAGAGAACCTGGTGCCAGTCCCAGGGAGAGGCCTTACCTGCATGTTGTTCCAGGCGGCCTCTCCGCGGCCCCGGACGCAGCTCTCCAGCCTCAGCGGGGAGCCCACAGCCCCATGCTTCGTGTCCGCACACAGCCCTGTGCCCACACTGCGAATCTGGACAAGAAAGAGGAACAGAGTAGACCAGTGAGGCACGGCAAGGTTCCCTCTGGGGCCCCTGCAGGGGTGGAGGAAGGAACCAAAGCAGAGACTCAGATGGGCTGGGCTCTGCGCTGTCCCAACTGAGCCTGGGCTGTGGCAGTGCCTGGAGCCCCTCAGGAAAGGACACAGAGCACACAGTCTCGGGAGGGAGGGGGGCAGGTGACTGGAGGGGAGGGGTGGTAAGGGAGGGCTCCCTGGCCCACTCTCAGAGAATTCGATCCCTCTCCCCAAGCTCCACTATATCCATGTACTAGTGAGAGGGTCCTCTGAGCTTGGAGACCCAGGAGTCAGGAGTCAGCAACTGAGCGCTGCCCCTGGAAGACTGCCCACTCCTCAGCAGGACAGGCTTCGCTGCGTGTGACATGAGTTGTGGCCCAGAGCCCCTTGCTCAGGAGGGCCTGTGCTGGAGCACAGCTCTGCTGTCTCTGTCTTAAATTTTAAATAATTTATCTTTGAACTTGTGAGTGAAATCTGATGGGAAAACGGAGCTGGACTGTGAGCAGAGGTGACACATGCTATAGGAGCATCCATGTTCTTTTCTCCACACCTGTCTACGGCGTCTGCGGTGCTCAGAACTCTGGGGTCCCACATGCGGGGGGAGGGGGGGCGTGTTTCAGAAGTCTCAAGGGGAGCGTGTTGTCTAAGGCTAAGTGGGGTGCTAGCAGGCCCTGAGGCCAGCCTTCCTTTCCAGCCGGAACTTGCTCTGCTGAATGATGCTATCCGACACGGGAAGGAGTAGGAGCTCTGCCTGATAATCCTGTCACCGTGTTACTTCCTTGGATCAGCCAGGCACTTAAGCAGCAGGTAACAACTCAGAAGGAAAGGAAGGTGGGGTCACCCAGAGTTCCTTTTCCTGCAGCTCCTCCTCACTCAGTAGTAAGCCCAAGGGAGACAGTGTTTATCTACCCGCTTAGTTCATTTTGCGCAGTGTTTCTACGGTTTTGGTAAGAAATACACATACGGCTCTGACCGGTTTGGCTCAGCGGATAGAGCGTTGGCATGTGGACTCAAGGGTCCCAGGTTCGATTCCGGTCATGGGCGTGTGCCTTGGTTGTGGACACAGCCCCGGTGGGGAGTGTGCAGGAGGCAGCTGATTGATGTTTCTAACTCTCTATCTCTCTCCCTTCCTCTCTAAAAAAAATCAATAAAATATAATTAAAAAAAATACACATGCGTGTACAAGGTCTGAAATGTCACCAATCCTACATGCGTTAAATGCCTTACTATGTGCATTTAAGGCCGGGAGTGCATAATATAATGGTAAATGGTAAAATTTATGCTAATCACTGAATGTTTTAATTTTCCTCTACTTGGATCATTAAACAGAAAAATACACCGAAAAACAAAACAAACCCAAAACCAAAAACAACAAGAAACAAAGCTAGAGAAAGATGAGAAAGTTTCACAACTGATACCTTGATGGCATGGTTCCACCCTGGGCCCTGTGAAGAGGGGGCCGCGTGTGCACCTCGCAATGGCCCTGCCCTCCGACTCACCTCCCCCCAAGCTGCAGCCGGGGGCTCCACGGGCGGGTAGAATTTGGGCAGGTCCCAGGCGATCTGGGTCATAAACCACTTGAAACTCTTGCAGTTAAGGGAGCTGCGGAGCTTCTTCTGGGCAGCGACGTCCCCGGCGGAGAGGTGGCGGTACTCGGGCCGGCGCTGGTAGATGTGCTCCGCGTACTCGTCCATCCACACTTCGGCCACACGCTTCAGGTTCTGGAGGGGCAACAGGCAGGTGCAAGGGTCAGGCGCCCCGAGGGGCGGAGGCCTGGGCGCGGGGTACAAAGGGTTCTGGAGGTTGAGGCCAATCTTAAATATTTTTCTTAAAAAATATTTTTTATTGATTTCAAAGAGGAAGGGAGAGGGAGAGATAGGAACATCAATGATGAGAGAGAATCATTGGTCAGCTGCTTCCTGCACACCCCACTCTGGGGATCCAGCCAGCAACCTGGGCATGTGCCCCGATTGGGACTCTAACTCTGACCTCCTGGTTCATAGGTCAACGTTCAACCACTGAGCCATGCCGGCTGGGCCAATCTTTCTTATTTTACATTGTTGTACCAATGACCTCAGCCCCACCATGTCTGTCAACCTTCTATGTCTATTATCTATGTGTGCTTTAAGGACTCTACAACTTACGGTTGATTAACAGGCTGCTGTTGTTTTGCCGGCCTATTTCCATCCCCTCTTTTTCCAGGGATGGGCTCCCTGTTTTTTTTGTTTTGTTTTGTTATTTTTGGCGGGGGACCCACCTCTACTTCACTATTATCTCATGTGGCAAAGGACTCAGCCAGGCTACTAGGAACACAGACAGCCCTGGACACAGGGATTGATCAGCAGGGAACCCGTGATCTGAGCCAAGCCAATCAGAATCAACAGGCATTTACTAGCCATGGAACTTGTGCTGGAGCTATGGCGAAGACTCCCTGTGCTTCTGCGTGGATTACTCTGATGGGGAAGATGCCAGCCAGAGCAGCTGGACTACACAGAAGGCTGAAGTCAACCCAGGATGGAGCGGAGCTGAGGGCTGGAGGGAGGACCGCATTCCTCCTTTTAGGACCTGAATCCAGCCATGCCCGAAGCCCAAACTACCTTAGGACTTCCCGTTTACACCAGTCAATAAACTCCCTTTCTGCTTACGCCAGTTTGAGTTGGGTTTCTGTCATTTTCAAAAGCGCTGACCGAATTGCATGGTGAAAACAAATTATAATTTGTAACCAAAAGGTAGAATCCCTTCAGCAGCAGGAATTTTAAATAGTTTTTTTTTTTTTTTGAGCTGGGACAATTCTGCTACTTTTATTATGAAGCACAAGGATTACCCATTAAAAAAAAAAAAAGACAACCACATTACTGGCAAGTAGAGGCAGCAGGTGAGGAGACACCCTGTTTGTGAGCAGATCTGGGGACAGAGGAGTGACAAACGTCCCTGTCCCACTTGCAGGGCAGACAACACCTGCTGAGCATCTGACAGCTGCTGTGGAAGAGAGCAACTCCAGGGTCAGGGGAAGTTCCGATCCAACATCGCCTGCCCTCGAACCTCTGGCTGTTGCCAGAAATCTCCTCTCCCCTTCAACACACACATTTAAGTCTCCAGGCTTTATCTCCGTCATAAAGTTTTTCTCCGACTGTGATCCAAATGTTCTGAAGGGTGCGAGAGAGTCGGCATGCAGACTGCTATCAGTCTTTCACGCCTCAGGGTAAATGACGGCGCTACAAGCAGATGTTTTCTGTACGGGGCCAGATAATAAATACTTTAGGCTTTGCGAGCCATATGACCTCAGCTCTGATGATGGAGCTGTAAAGCAGCCCTAGACACTGTGTAAATGAATGCGTGTGGCTGCGTGCCAGTAAAACTTCATGGACACCGAAACTTCATTTTCATGTGTCACAAAATAATCTTTTGACCCCCTGTCCCCTCTCCCCAACTATTTAAAAATGTAAAAACCATTCTTAGCTCACGGGTCACACGAACAACAGTTTGGAGACTCCCGAGCAAGGAAGAAGGAAGCCAGTAGGAGGAGGCCCTGGTATCAAAGACCAGATTCACCAACTCCTCAATTGTGCTGCCTCTGAGTTTGGGACTGGGAAGCTAAGGAACTTCCTTGCCACCGCCTTCTTCCTGATTGCTGAAGAGGTCAGCAGTGGGTTAGAAAAGAAGTCAGGGACAGCACTATCCTCAGCAGGCCCTGCATGGCAAAGCTGCGTTTAACTTAAGACTGTGCCCAGAGGAAGCTGAAGGCCTGATGGGCCTGACTCTCCCTTTCCCAGGCTGCCCACACCCCAGGTCCTTGGGCTCACTAATCTGCTCAAGTCGCAGGGGAGGGTGGCCACTCTGACCAAGGAAAGGTGCTGACATTCACCGGTGTTATTCTTACAGGATCAGATCACATATATTTTAATTTTAGTTGGTATTTAAATTACTTTTTTTTCTAGAGGAAAAGGGGGACGGAAGTGGGCAAAGGGCAGGGGTAGACGGAGATTGTGCTTGGCTGGTGGGAACACGATGCAGTGTGCAGAGATGTTTTGTTGAGTTGTATACTTGAAACCTGCATGGTTTTGTGAACCAATGTCACCTCCAATAAATTCAATAAAACGGAAAAGGAAAAAAAATCACTCTTTTAATGAATATTGCATTTTCCAGACATAACTTAATAAGCCTTTTCTCTCAGATCTTGAACTTGTGTGCACTGAGTATCTGGACCAAAGTGAAGGACTTCACATTTACCCCCTTATCTCCACTCACGAGAACCCTGGAAAGGACCCAGGGGGTTAGTGGGCTGTGCGGCCTCTTATCCCTCCTCCTAACACCTGCCTAGTTCTGGGTCCATCCTGCTCTTCTTGTGCCGGGATCACAGAGATTTGCTCAGCCCTTGGAGTAAGTCTCCAGCTTTGTTTTGCCAAGTTTGAGGGGTTTACTGTTACTGCCTTCCCTAAGACCCCTTGCCCAGAGGCAGAGAGATGGCTTTTAGCAAATTCAGTGAACCAAGTGGCTGCTTGTTCTGGAGGCAGGCGAGCTGGAGGTGAGCCCCTCCTCCCTGCTCTGCTTCTTCTCTGCTGTCTGCTTGTCCTGGAGTCGGCCCAACTTCAGCAAGACCTCAGCTGCCCTCTTGATCGGTCCCTCTCAGGGCTTTGGGAATATGTCTCCTCAATCCATCAACACGATATTCCCAGAGATAATGCTCTAGGAGGAAATGGTTGTTAAAACATGGAGCAAACATTTAATATCTGATCTGCAACTAAATGAGGGTATCAGACACTGGATCGGACATCAGGGGAGCTTACATAGGCAGCCCTGTGGTCCCACAAACTTACATGGGGCGCCACTCAGACTGTCAGCTGGTTGAAAGGCACAGGAAACTGATTCAGTACAGACAAAAATAAATGAAAATATATAAACACAGAATTCAGATAACAGTGAAATAAACTTCCCGTCTTGCTGATGCTGACATGAAAACTGGTACTAACATTAGCAGTCACTAAGGGTCAGGCCCGGTCAGACCTAGGGTGGGATTGAATTCTGGCTCTTGGAACTTAATGTCTCTATGTTTCATTTCCTCATGTCTAAAATGCGGATTAATAACAAATGAGAATTAAGTTGGATAAATACTTCGTAAGATGCTCTGCGAGCTGCCTAGCTCACGGAAGTTTTTTTACTACAGTTAGCGGTTACCAC